>UXGC01000526.1:0-93022 GCA_900480045.1 Eurytoma adleriae
GGGGGGGGGGGGGGGGGGGGGGGGGGGGGGGGGGGGGGGGAGTCGCGAAAGAGAGAAAGAGGCGGCTTTTACTTTGGCGCGCGCTCTTTGAGAGAGCGAGAAAGAGAGAAATTTAGAAAAGTGCAGGGGCTTCGCTCTCCCCTTAAATGGCGCTCCCTCGGTCTCTCTGTGTTGTCGGCTGCCGAGAGCACTGGAGGAGAATGCGAGCTAATGGGAGGCGAGGCTAGGCGAGGCGAAGCGAGGCGCGATGTCTCGCCCTCTCGCTCTCTCCACCTTTCTTCGTCCACCGGGGCTGCCTGGCTCTCTCCTCTCTCTCTCTCGCTCTCGCTCTCGCCCGTGTCCGAGCACATCGTTAAAACCGTACCCGAGGCTACGGAATCGAGGCTAGTGCAACGACTCGCTCGCATCACTCGTTTCGCTATTGTTTCCTCGAGGGCGTGCGACGTTAAACAAAAAATAATAACAAGAACCCTACGAGCGCATGCACTGCGTGCCTCCCTCGCCCCTCTCCTGTATCCTCTCCTCCTCATTGCACCCAGATGCGTAATACGTGCATATATCGCGAGAACGGCCACTGCTTGCCAAAGTATACGAGAGCACATGCTCTCTCTCTCTCCCTCGGTGTGATCGATATGCAGCTGCGCCTTGTTCGTCCTGCTCCTGCCTCTTTTTCTCCCTCTCTCCCTCTCTCTCGTCGCGCTGCCCGGTCATTTTTGCCTTTTTCTCCGAGAAGAAAGCTCGCCTCGGTGCGCTACCTTTTTTCCTTGCGTTTTTTTTCGCTCTTTCGCGCCGGCACGACCGCCCCTTTTTCGGAGGGGCTTGCGCGCGCGACGGCAACGAGCCGCCCCGATGCCCCGAGGAGATAGGCCACGCGCGAAAAACCCTCCTACGAGGAGGCTCATAATTAAATTGACATTTTTCCAAGGCGAGCTCGCCTGCTCAATAAGCGTCGCCCGATTGCCTCGCGTAATCGCATTCTTATTTAAATTCCAATCGATCAACTAATTTTTTTTATTTGCGACTGCGACGCGTGAGCTAACTCCTTTTTCATTCAAATGACATTCTGATTGAAGAATAACTACTCCTCCGGACGACTTGTCCTAATTGACTGTTTGCTTTACGGCTCGACGAGAAAAAAATCTCCCTCGGATATCGGAGATTTCTGGGGCTTTAAACAAAAATAATTGAATATGGAGCTTCCAAGTGGAATGTCACATTTCTCGTCGAGCCGTTCGCTTAAGAAGAATCTCAATGAAGTGTTTGCACGCAATTACTCTGTCTAAAGTGGACATTATTCAAAAGAAATCTCGGCGAATGCCCAGACGAGGAAAAAAGATGTTTATTACAAAATTTCGCATAGGATTTACGAGTTTCGTGTGGAAACACGATGACTCTCATAACTCGCACTTAACGCACTACTCGGTGTACGTTCCCAAGAGTAAATGGCATTACGTCGCGTTGCAAAATAATCTTAAACTGCGGTAGCTAAGTAAGTAAAACTCCAGTTGACAGAGTCAGCATCATCAATCACTGTGTAATATTCCTCAACGAGTGATTCCTATAAAAGGCGCATCGGATAATTTTCCTATATAATCCAGGGTTACATATTTATGCATCGCTAAATTCAGCCTAGATGACACACTGGAAAAATGCATACTCGAGTTTTTGGACCAAGTCCAACGTTAATTTCTGAAAAAGAAAATGCTTTTATGAGCACGACCAGCTCTGGCTACATATATTTTATTGAAAATTGGAAACGCTATCAGGAATTAAGTGATATTGCTCTCGTACGGCACTACAAGCTATTACGTTTATAATTTGCTCGAGCTCGTCGTCGGGCGCACGCAGATCTCGCTCGTGAATGTACTTTCATTAACTCTTAACGCACCGCTCGCACTGGCCCATTATCCGCGTGCAGAACCAATGCTGAGAAAACACCCATCCGTTCGAAATCGTGAGTTGAACAAAAAATTGCGCGAACCTCATTACGTACGAACATAAAGTCGTCAACGAAAGCGGGGAGATGAAACTCGACATATAACCGCACGATGCGCCGACAATGTTAATGGTAAAATATGCGACTCTGGCTGAATAATCGTTACGAAGAAGAAAAGCCTCGTATGCACTTCGATCCGGCGTGTATACGTGCGTTAAAATTGTGAATTTTACGCGACGCTCGTGAATTTTAGCTCCCGAGAGCTGCCGAGAGTACGCAGCTATATATAACCGTCACTCTGACCGGCTGCGGGATTGTCAAAAATTTCCAGAATTTTACATCTCTAAAATTGGCCTTAGAAAAGGGTAGAGAAAAAGGATAGATAGAGAAAGGAAAGAAGAATGGGTGAGAGCGCACGGCGAACGAGAAGGAAGGATGTAAAGCGCGAGACAGAGGGAGAGAGAGAGCGAGGAACGTAATTAAAAGTGCAGTGGCCGCTGGAGTAGTCGGAGTCGAGTTCGAGTGTGCAATGCGAACGAACGTCACTCCTCCCTCTCTCTCGCTCTCCCGGAGCCGTCGCTCTTGGACACGTTTCCCCGAGCAAAGATCCTGTACATTTCCGGGGGTCGGCAGCTTTCGGTTATATACACCGGCACACCGCACCGCTAGGAAATTCGCGTCATCCTGCAGCGCGTGGGCCGCTTCTCGTCTCGTTCCTCTTCTTTTTTATCCCGGGACGGAAAGAGAGCGCGAGCGAGGCTCCGAGTGGTGGGAGGACGGAATGAAAGAAAGCGGGCTAGACGCTCTAATCCGCAATTCCAATCTGCCTTTCTTTTGCCGCGTCCCCTTTCCTCCCGCGGTGCGCGCGCACCATACTCGACTTTGCGCGAGAAAGGGCTAAAACTGAAAGGAGGAGAGAGAAACAAAGGGGCTCGCTGCCGAGTGGGAGAAAAACACGCGCCTCGCGAGCGGTTATACCGTACGTGCGCGCCGGCTCGGGCTTTTCTGCCGCTCTGCCGCTCTGCCGCTCGTCTCTCAAATTGATCGGCGCACGCAATTCCGCGCTCGCACGGGAAATTTTTTAAACGCGCGAAAAATTCCCGGTAGTTTATAGAAATGGGGCTGCGAGCCCGCGGGCGCGTTTTACCCCATCCCCGGGCTCTGCCACCCTCATTCCGTCCGTTCCATCTCCTCCATTCTCCGGGAGTCGCCGCGAGTCGTGTGGATTGATGCTATCAGCCGCAGATGGAAATGCGTGTAATTTTTACAGCGGCCGAGGGGGGCGACGCTCCTCGGCTTTTTTCTCGCTGAAATTCTCGCAAAATACGCACTCGGCTCCTATCTGCAGGAGCGATCTCTTCCTTTTGAGCGAGAGGAAATGAAAAGATGGAATATCCAAAGGGGAGATCTGCTTGTGCGCGAGGCACTTTACCATTTAGACCTATATAGGTGTACTAGTCATATTTTTCGACGTCGCTCCGCCTTTGAGACGGCGGCTATACTTCCCGGGCATTATTTATGTATGTGTGTCAATCTCCCTTTAAGCGAGATTTCGAGCAGCGGGCAAATGCCTATAGGTGCGCATAGGCGGCCGCACGTGCACGTGCACATCTGGAGCAGCCTGCAGGTATGCATGCATGTATGGATTGGGGGCTGCGGTCGAGCATTGCGCTCCTGCACGTCCGAATTTTCCGTGTTCAAGTGCACCACTCGTACGTTTCCGGCAGAAGCGACGGTGTGACGCGCGTCCTGCCCCCTCCCCCGTCGGCGCGCAGCAGTGCAGGCACGTACCTCGCCTCTTTTTTGGCATCCCCGACCTCGGCGTCGCGTCGCCTCCCGCGCCTTTTCATCTTACTTTTTTCCGGAAATTCACTCGGCCGCGATTGTACGTTCGGACGGGCCGCGGGGTCGAAATTTTACAGCTCGAGTCGTTGCCCCAGAGCGACCTGGAATCGCTTATCAATCGCGGGCACTCGACGCACGCTGCCCCGGCGCCGGCTGTGATTTATGGATTTCACAGGGGAGAGTCTCCCGCGTGTCGGTGAAATGTCGCGCATTTAGCAGCGCGGATTTCCGGGCGTGACGCGCGCGCGTACGCTCGCGGCCCGTAGGAAAATCGCGGCCGGGGGAGCAGCCCCGCAGAGTCATTCAGCGCGGCGCGGGCAAAAAGCGTAATCCGCGCTAATTCGATTGGCCGTCCTCATCGGTGCTCGTTAACTGGAATAGAATTGCCGGGACGATATCCGCTCGCAACGGACTGCTATCGGGCTTTCTCCAGCCTCCTATCTGGCTGCACATATCGCCGGCCGGCCCCCACCCCGTGCTATCGGCGCCGGCCATCGAAGAGGCGGCGGCCGCGGGGGGAGCGATGACGCTTCACACTCTCGGGCTAATCGTCGGAGCAAGTGCGTGCTGCTGCTGCGCGTAACTCGCCGCTCGTCCCATTCAGCGCTCGAAAGCGCTCTCGATGTCTTGCCCGCGTACATAACCCCCCTGGCCCCCTCCGCCCGCCGCCTGGCCGATATCCTGCGCGCGCGAACCCGCCGCTCTGCCGACCGGAAGGAACGACTGAGCGGATAACTACTACCGCCTCTCTGGAAAATCAATTTTTCCGGGCTGAAAAACAGTCCGGAAAGTTTCGACTCGGGGAAAAGGGAGCGGGAGAACGAAGCGGCCCGGCGGAGGGAGCGAGAAAGAGGGGCGGAGAGGTAGGAGTAATGAAAGTAAATGAACTCGAGCGGATTGGAAAAGCCGCGGCCTTTGCAAGTGGGAGGGAGGATTTAAATTAACGTAATTGAAAGAGCGCCGCGGCACGGCTCTAAAGGGCTCAATTAGCATCGAGTCTAGCGCTTTCGACTTTTCGAGACTTTTTACCGGCGCTGCCTAGAAATTGGCCACGGTGGCCGCTGCGGATTCCTAGGCCCGGCTCGCCCCGTGTGTATCGCGTAATCCGCGCGTCGAGTAAACCGAGCCGCGTGACCGTACGCACGATCGGAATGACGAAGCTGCGGGGGCGGGATGAGCGCGAGCACGCGACAACGGGGCAGGGGTAGGAGGAGCTCGAGCGCAATTATAGCGAGTTTTTGACGGATTCCGCAGCTCTTCGGCGCGAGACGACGGGCACGGCTGCACGTCTCGCCGCACCGCTGCACGCTGATGCAATTAAATCGAGAAAATTGCCTGCTAATTAGCGAAAGTATTCGCAAAGGAACGCCCGCGAATGCCGCCCTGGGGGATGAAGGGGCGGAAGGGGGAAACGGCGCGGAGAGAGAGAATGAGGGAGCGCGCGAGGATTTTCTCCGTCGTTGGCGGACGCGCGCGTACCGAGTTGGCGAGCGGCTCGGTGATATCGAAAGCCTTGGAACGGAAGTCGTCGTCGTCGCCGGCGTCCTCGGCGTCGTCGTTTCTCGAGGCTGTGAATCGCCCGGAACTTCCGGCAGATCCCACTTCTCTGGCCGCCCTCTCGCACCCCCTGCCCCTCCGAGTGCCCAAGAACTCCGGGATATTCCGGACGGGCAAGGCAGTGCTTAACTTCCAGCAGTGCGCGCGCGAGCGACAGAGAGGGTGAACGAGCACACCGCGAACTGCATCCCGGGCCACGACAGACACGACTATTGACATTCTGCCTCCATAGAAAACTCACCCGCTCCGCTCAGCCCACTTTTTTATTTTCCTTTTTTTGACTGGGTTACTGTATAGCATGGTATGTACGCAGCTTTTTGCTCTTTTTACATCTCTCTTTTTATTCAAGCAAGTGAAATTTTTATACAGAGTTTTACGGTGTGGAAAGAAAGTCGCCGACGGCTGTGGGGATATGCACGCCTCGGCTCACGCTCGTCTCTTCACCTCCGCTTTCCTGCTCCTTTTTCCTCGTTCTGCTCGTTCGCCTCCGTCTAGCTCGGAGCTCCTTGCTTTAGTCCCACCAGCCTGCAAAAGCAAGTCAGCATTTACGCTCAGAGTGTCGCCAAACCTTAGCCCGCACTCGCCGACTTATACTTCAAGCTCGAAAGCACTGAAAATTAACTCCATTACCGCAAATTTTTACTTTCCTTTAAAAAGCCCGCAGATAAACGACCCTTCAACCCTTAAGCGAAAATCAATCTACCGATGTATTAAGGCAACTAATGAATCAATTTTTCCCATAAAGATTACTTTTTCATTGCTTTTATGTAAAAAGAAAATAATTTCTCGTATGCGCAAGAAAATATTTGGAAGAGAAAATATTTATAGATAAAGTGCTTCGTACTGCATATTTATGAAATTTTTTATGAGATATTCATTTAAAATAAAAGGTAATATTTTACTCGATATTCCAAAAAAATATATCCAGAGATCGATGGGAATACTCAAATATAGGGAAAAATTTCATGTTAAAAGTTTTATATAAAGAAAAAATATAGAACAATGTAAATTAACGCATTGCTGGGCGCAATTTGAGCAAAATAATGAATCGTAAGACGAAAGAAGATAAAATGTTGATCGTACCTGAAGAACCAGAGCTCCAACCGCTGCTGGGCCATCCACCTCCACCTCCGCTACTCCATCCGGATCCACCGCCGCTCTTCCATCCAGAGCCACCGCCACCGCCAATCCAGCCTCCTCCCAAGGAGCCGGAACCGCTCCATCCCGAACCAGCCGATTTCCATCCGCTGCTGGGCCATCCGCCACCGGAACCATAAGAATTGCTCCATCCCGAATTCCAGCCGCCGCCGCCGCCGCCGCCGCCGCCACCGGAGCCGATCCAGCCCGAGGCGGGCCTCCATCCGCCGCCGCCGCCGCCGCCGCTGCTCCAACCAGAGCCAGAGGACTTCCAGGGCCAGCCGCCGCCACCGCCTCCTCCGCCAACGGTTATCACCTTAATAACCTTACCGCCACCGCCTCCGGATGACCTCCATGGAGCGTAGCCACCTGCAACGATTCGGCCAATGCTCGTAATATTTTTCAGCCTTCCGAACTTTATTAAAGCTTTCGCAAGTGCTGCAGTGCCGAAGGCACCGCTCGACTTGGCCTTATCGCTGCCCGATACTAATTCCTCGCCCGAGAGGCAATTTCTCCCCGTGAAGATTGCTCGCGACTAATCCAATTCAGCGTAAATCCCATCCAGCTCCTCGGGTCCGAGTCTCCTTTCTCGTAACTTTGAACGAAACACGTGCCTACGGCCGAGGAGCTGCTGCCATTCTTTTATTATAATCCCTCAGACGCTGCGTGAACATTTCACAAGCCGGAGAAGAATTGAGATATCGATTCGAACTCCCGGCGTCCACGGGTTTTACAAGCGACGAGAATGGACGAGCTTCGTAAAAAATAAATCACCAATAATAACGAGCGCGCGTTTCACCCCTTTTATGCCGCTGCCTTTATAAAGGAGGATAATGAAGAAAAAGTGCTTTCAAGTGTCATTAAGAAGAATTTTAATACGGTCTCGATTTTTTTCTTCAACGGTATAAAAAAAGGGTACGCCCTTTCATGGGAAAACTTACCGAGGGAACAATGTTATTGCACTCGCGGACCGTCGGTAGCTAAAACTCGCGCGATTCCAAAACTTGAAGTGGTCTAGACCATTTTTGTTCAGGGGAATACGTAACTTTTGCGACACACGCGTATGTTGTACGAAAACAGGAAAACTGAACTAATTGAACCAAAATATTTCGCAAGTTTTCGTAACAATGAAAGAGCCATCATCATTTTTAGAAATAACGGCGAGACTATAACATAAATATTACGTAAGAGGAATTCGCCGTTAAGTAGTAGTGGAACGAGTAGGTTGGACATGCTCATGGTATGTGTAAGATCGTTTCGTTTCATTAGACGTAAATTATCAAGTAAAACTATAAAAGTTTAAATGAATTTTCAAAAGATTTATCCTTTAATTTGAAAATTTAATTATTATTAGGACAATTAGTAGTCATTATTATTCTTTTGTACTGCTTTACTCTTTGGAGCAATGCTGAAACTGCTTTAATTAAATAAAAAGCATAAAAAAGCTGAACTAATACTTTTTATTCAAACGAAATAAAATTTATAAAAATGTACGAATCACGACTAAAAAAGCTTTAGACCCTCAACGAGGTTAATTGAAATTTGTTCAAACAATTGACTTTATTTATTTTCCTCCGTGTGTGAGCACGAAAGCTTTAAAAAAAGAATAAGACAGAATAAGAAAAGAAAAAGGAAAGGTGCAGCGTCTATCGCGGAGGCGTTTCAGCCGGCAGAGTTTATACGACTTGTCGGCGTTTGTAAAAAAGCTCCGGCTAATGGCTAGAGAAAAAAAGTTGAAAGCACTTTTTGAAAGTCCCGGCCGGGCTCGGCCCCGGCGTAGTTAAAGGGTGGAGAATGAAAAAAAAACGAAAGCAAAGGGGAAGCCGAAGCGAGAATAAGGCTAAATACGCACCGTGAACGCCGCAGGCCAGGAGGAGGAGCGCGCAGAGGGCGGCGAACGGTAGCGAAGCGACGGATCCAAGTGGCAGCTGCAACACGAGATAGAGAGTAAACCGCAGCTCGGGAGATATAGCGGGAGCGCGCCGCGAGCCGCGAGCCGCTCCGTACTCACCTTCATCTTTGATGCGTTTCATGCCGGTGCCGGGGCACCGTGGCTCCTTTTATACTTAGCCCGACGAAAGAACGGATAACGCAATAGCTCGGCCGAGCGCGCCTCTAGCCGCGGCGGCACCGGCGGCACCGGCGGCAGCGGCGGCGGCGATGGTGTTGCGCGCCTGGAAGGTCGCCACCTCGGCTTCGGGAACGTGGAAAGCGGGATGCCACCTTATCTCCCTGAAAATCGAGCTTCGCCGATGAATGCGCGCAACCGTGTCGTATTATACACCCCCTATCGCCGAATCATATCGGAACCGACGAACCCTTAGGCCTCGGGGGACCTCTTATGCCTTCGCTTATACTTATTACGCACCGGCCTCCAGCTTCTTTCGCAGCACCGGTCGTTGCTGCGACGCGATATCACGAGCCCGATATCGTCCCTCTTTCCGAACATTCTTGGATATTGGCCAGCGACGGCGATGTCCGCGCGTTGTACTCTCCTGCGCCACCCCCGGTAGTACCCTACCCCGACAATTTTCATCAATTCATTATGCGTCCGACGCGCTACTGAGTTAATACCTACAGCGCGCGCGCAAAACATTGATAAATATTTCAGAGCGGTATTGTCGTCAAGTCAATAGAGCTTTATTCCTCCCTACTGTGCTTCCATAAAACTTATTCACTAATTCATCCTCGGAAAATACCGACGCACTCGAATTTTTTTGTGAAAAAAGCCTTTAATACTTCTTTAAAAATGAACGAATTAGCTTTGATGGGTGCAAATAGCCTTTTGATACATTTATGAAAATTTTGCATTCATCCGGCCAAATAAGAGGATACTGACATCGATTCGCGCAAACAAAGCCATTTTCAAAAGGCTTTTGGGAAAATGCGAAAAATTTTATTCAAATTTTACGGCCATCACTACCAGATTCGGTTTTACTGCAAAAACATTTGACATATACCCATTAGGACACATTAATATTATATTCTTTTTTATTGTTTGTTCCGACATACTGAATACATAAAAGCAAGTCGATAGCCATTAGTCATTGCTGCGAGCGAAATGCAAACTGTCATTTAGTAAGCTGGAGTATACAATGTACAGGCGAAAAAATGATCACCTGAAACTACGAGATTTTTCACCCGTATAGCGAAAAAAAAATTCATTTCAGTTCACCGTGCACTCAAATCGCCGTGAATTCCTGCGACGTCAGTTAAAATAACATCGAAAAATGGATATTTTTTGAAAGACCTCGCAACATATTGAGTCTTATTCAAAAAAGCGCAAATTTTCGCAAGCCTTGATGAAAGTTCCCGGACAAATATAAAGGGCGAGAGGGAGTACAAAAAATGGGGGTGGTTTGATATAGAGCAAAAAAACGCGTTACTTCGAAATAAACGGCTGGTTGCACTGGTGGGCATTAGAAAGAAAAGGAGGGAGAGCACGAGTGAAAAAAAAAGCGCGAAGACAGAAGGAGCGAAGTCGCACGCAGGCCTGTGGCATTGTGCAATTTTTTCCAGCGCAGAAACGTGACATATTGTAAGAAGCGAGCAGAGCGCGCTCGCGCGAGGAAGGAAGGAGAGGGCGAGTGCGCGAGCACGGCGTGTTTGTCGGTGTCGGGTTCAGCTCCCCTGGGCTCTCGGCTATGCAGCTCACTGAACGATGACGCAGATATTTCATCTTGGTCGCGCTCGGGCTTCAAGTGAATTGCGTGACGGTGATTTACAGGATCGCGTCGGAAATAATGCGCGCGACACGTGCACCCGGGCTCGGAGCAATTTGGCCGGTGGCGCGCGCGCGGGGGGCCGAAAATCGCGAAAAAGAGGCGGCAGCCGCGCCGCGGAGCTTCCCCACCCCCGCGGCCGCCGGCACAATGCGAGACCCGTTCCCACCCCATCGAGTCGCTCTCCCATAATCACTCGGCCATTGTGTTTCGAGCGTCGTCGGGGAGATTTTCACTTTCCTTTCACGCTCCGCGTAATCCGCGTACGCACGTACGCGACGGCAGCGGCGGCGGCGGCGGCTAACGAGAGCCGCGACGTATCCCGCGGCGACCGCCGTCTTTACATTGTTTTCCCGCGCGACTCGCCCGCGGTCCTCCGTCATTCACACTTTGTCGGGGATTGAGATTGATCAGGCAGACTAGATCCTCAACCCCGATAGTGCCGGTAATTCGCGTCTTGCGACAGGATCTTTTGTTATTTTCTCATACTGCGCCGATGGCGCTAACGCGTACGCACAGCGCTATAAATTTACACGGCTTACCGATGTCTTCGGACTTATCTTAATTTGTCATTAATTAACAAATTTAGTATATTAAACGGAAGGTGTTGCTCATTATTCACGTTAAACGTATCAGTTGCATCAAAATAAATTATTCAAATTGAAATGTTCACACGAAATATGTAAACAAGATGTTATTAGCTTCTTGATCTACGAATAAATTTAATTTGCGTCATATAAACGCTTCTTTAGAAAGTCGGATGACTCATGGAGAGCGATCATTTTTACCTTAACCTTTTTTAACGAATTGTGCAAATGAAGCAATTTTCATAAAAAGTTAAGAAATATGCATATAGTTCGGTTTCTTCCATCCCGAAAAAAACGCTCGCGTTTCCTAAAAAAAAATGAGGATTGGTCAATCGCGAGCAAATCAACGAAATTTGACTGCAAGTTTCATAATGACTCGCCGCGAGCGACGGCACGGTGCAGAAAAAAATCTCTTCATTCACGCACTCGGCTCGACGACGCAGCCGAGTTTCGAGCTTTTGTGCTCCCGACTTTTGTTCCCCATAGGCTGTCGCGCAAAATTTTCGTCTCCCGGCGCGCCGACGGCTGGCTGAAAAATCGAAAAATCTCCGGCGCGCATCTCGCTCACGTTTATTAAAAAGGAAAATATAATATGCACGGCGCGCAAGGACTCGGCAGCGACTCATCGGTGCGGGAAAAATCTCGCGTATCTGCCGCGGAGCCTGGCAGACGCGCGCGCGCGTGCACGTGAGGCGGCGCGTTATTTTGCGCAACGGCGTTTTTCCTTTCGCTTGGGCGCGCTCGCACCGGCTCCTATGTGTACCGAGGCGTAATTACGCGAGCAGTGCGAGCGCGCGCGGGCTCGAGAGCGCGCCTCATGACTCGATGTGCGATGATGGCTAAAGAGGCCGTTGCAAAATAATTGATCTAAAGTGCTCGCGCCCGCTCTCTCGCGCGGGGCACATTGTGCCGGTCTATCTCGCGCAAGATCAATCGCGGGCGCACGAGATAGCGGTCTCGGGCCCTCTCTCAATTCAGCCGGAGGTGTACCCCCCGCGCCACGACCGCCAAGAGGCGGCCGCATCAAGAGCGCCGTAGGGCGCGGCTCGCCCGGCTGTGCATTTTGCTCTGCATGCTCGCGCGAACCAATTTTTCCTCCCACGAAACCTCCCCCCGGCCACCCCTCCTCGACCTCTCAAATAAAAAGGCGGCACAGCCTCCGGCGCAGCTTGTACCTCGGCTTCTGGGAAACAATTACACCTCCAGCCTCGTCGATTTTTTTTCGCTGTTTGCAATTTTTTGGGCGAACTGTGCAACGCGGTGAGCTCGCTCCGACATCGATCGATCGTCGCCTTTCTCGAGACGCAGCTCGCTGACATTAATGGACGCTCCTCTAAGGGTGATATTGAAAGCTCGGCGATGTGTCCCCGTGAAAAAGGGAGCTACAGAGAGGCAGCTACAGAGCAGCTACAGCCAGAGCAGCGGCGGCGGCTGCGGCGGCGGCGGCAGCCTCGGGATCGATCGACGCGCGCGCCAGCGAATCCTTGGCTCGGTCCGAAGCGCGCCTGCGCTGCGCTTTTGGCGCTTCCGCCATCGTCGCCCGCTCTCGCAATTTTTTTTTTCCCTCATTTTCCGAAACCCCCCGCGGCCCCACCTCACCCCCGGAGGCCGGCGACCCTCCCTCCCGGCGTACGCGCGCACGTAGCTCTCGCCTGACAATGGGTCGTTACTTTTTTTCCGAGTTGCTCCGCGGAGTGCGGACTCGCCTCTCTCGCTCGCGCTCGCTGCCGCGCGTACGCGCACCCGCTGGCCGGGCTCCTCGTCGGCCTTTTTGCCGCAGCTCGCTCGCTAGCTCCAGTTTCCACTCGATTTATGGCCGGGCGCGTAATTGAGGCCCCGCGAGCGCGTCATCGCGGGCGTTTCGAGCCTCGCCAGACCGGATTTTCTATTTTTCCCTCTCCCGTGACACGCTGCTCGCTATACTATATAAGAAAGTGTAATAATGCCGAGCCGGGCAATTACAGGTGTAAGTGGACAGACGCTCGCGAGATAGTGCCTTTCGCCGGCGGTTCGGGTCCCTCGGCGCGCGCGTAATCGCAGCGATTGGCCAATTTGCAGAGCGCGCCGCGGGTAGTGGGGAAGGTCAGCGGCGCTGCGCGAAACGCGAGGCCAAAGCGAAAAAGAAGCGCTCGCCGAGGGCAAACAGACGGAGGCGCGGCTGGATGCGCCTGGGCTATCGGCCGCGGGACTCGATAAGCTCTTCGCGCTCAATTTGCCGATTCCCCGATCGATCAGGCCGGCTCTCCGAGCGCCAGCTCGCTCGCCCGCCGCGGCTCCGTCCGTCTGTCTCCATCCGGTCGCCTCGGGCCGGAAGATATTGCGAAAAAAGGAAGCGGAGGAGAAAAGGAAAATAAAAGTGCCGGGGGATCGACGCCCTTGTCGCTTTCCGCGCTTTTCCCTCCGTGCACCCGCGTACAGGCCCCCACCCCGCTCCTTTTTCCTGGCGGCGCCTGCGTGCAGCCGGCGCGCTCGCAAGCTTCGCCCGAAGAAGCGCAGCCGAGCTCGCCGAGTGCAGAAAGCGGGAGCGCCGAGCGAGCGAGCTGCAGCTCGTTAATTAACGCATAAAGGGATGCGTTGGGCGCAGCGCGCCTCTAATGGAAAACGCCAAGGAATTACAGTCTCGCGCCCTCCATCCCTCATTTTGCCTCCCCGCCCGCCCATTTTTTTCCTGCCCGAGCCCCGCGGTACCATTGTGCGGGAGCAGCGGCTCGAACATTTTCAAATCTACTTGTACATTAACGAGACTCTCCGCTGCGAGCCTCCTCCTCCCGGCGGAGCTCGCAGATAGCGGTGCGCTAATTGACGAGAAGGAGAAATAGAAATGCGAATTTATAATTAGAAGGGACTAAGGGAGGCCACGGCAGGCCGCTCTGATTTGCCGCGCGGCGAAATTTTTACAGCGCGCGCGCCTTTGAGGAGCGCGCGCGGGCTTGCCGAGGCATCCCGAGGAGCGAGAGGCAGCTTTCAGAGCAACTAATTAGCGGCTGCAGCGGCGGCAAGCTCGTTATCGCTTTACTCGCTCGCTCGCTCGCCCCCGCTCCCGCTCCTCTCTTCCTCCGTCTCTGGCGTGTTCGCTCCTCGTCGCGGGTCGGGGCGCGCGCGGGGGGTCGCCGCCGGCACCGAGATGCCAACTTTTCGAGCTGGCGGAGCTTCGATCGCGACGGGCAACAAGTACGCCCGGCGAGCCCTGCGCGCGAATTAACGCTCGCGCGCGGGAAATCGAATTACGGGCTGACCTAGACGCGCCGGTAGCGCGGTGGCAGGCGGTGGTAGCGCGCGCCGTAGTCGACCCCCTGCACGCGCGAAATTGCCTTTACCGGTGGCCCTCTCCGCTCGGCCCCTCTCTCGCACTCTCTCGTACTCTCTCGATCGATTGGCCACCGCTGGCGGCTGCACTTTTTATCCCCGCGCACTTGATCGCTACCTCTCAACTTCTCACGACAATATCGATATAACGCCGATAGCCCCGGCCGAGAGCCGAGAGCCGGCCCATCAAAGCCTCGGCAAGTTTATAATTAGAGCTTGGGGGGCCAGGATATTGCCTCGTCAAAGGCTACTCGTCCGAAAAGGGGGATTTAGAGAGGCTTCCTCCCCCGCGGCCGTCGCCGCCGCCGCCTCGGTCGCGCGGCCGTCCACCGCGCCTCGCCCACGCCTCCCACGCCTTCCACGTCCGAAACGTTCATTATGACCTGTCGCTCTCGAGAGATCTGCCTCTATTATTGCCCGTGCACTCGTTCGGAATTTTTAATTCACCTCTTGTTTATGCGATATCGACGTCCCGGCCTCCGGGAGTAATTAACCCGAGCGCCCGAGAGCGGAATCCTCCTTCGAGTCATCGCGCGCTTCTGCGCCTGACAACGAGCCAATTAATGGAAATGCTTTTCCGAGGCCGCCCGCTTTCTATCTTCCATCTGTATATATGTATATGCCGCAATATGCACGGCCGGCCGGAAAATGAGAAAGAATTTCGAGAAAAAGAGATGATGCTCCGCTTGCATCGCGCGGCCTCGACTTTTTTACTTTACTAAAGCCGCGCCAAAGTAGACTAGTTTTCCCGCTCGAGTGAGTGAAAGTAGCCCGAAACAGCGAAAAGAAGTAAAAGTTTCGCCTCGTTCCATCTCTCTTGGCTGCTAGGCCCGCTGGCCGCGAGTTCAATCCCTCGAGCTATTCGACTTATCGTTGCGTCAGACGAGCCTCGCTTCTTTGCATTTTTTTCTTCATTTTTTGCGATGAACGACCAGCTGGGAACGGAGTGTATTCGCGCACTTTCGATCATATATAGGCTGTATAAAATTACGAACTTTATTTCACCATAACAGATTTCCAGATACATAACAATATGTAATACTTGAACGCAGATACACAAACAGCAAAGCAGCTAGTAAATTAAAGGCTGGCCGATTTGACGTTGATCGGCATGCCACTCTTTCGGAGACCCTCGACCAGTCTTCTGCCCAGGTCGACGTCGACGTTCGTAAAGTTCCTGACGACGCGCTCGGCGATGAAAGGCGAGGCGTTTTTCACGTGATTGACGATATTTTCGACCAGTCGAGTCTGCTCCTCGGGCTTGAGCACATCGCGATACAAGTTCGTTGCCTGGCCAAAGTCGTCCTCGTTGACGGGGTCGTGACGGTCGACGTCGCCGCTCACGTGGAAGCTCGGCGACCTTACCGCCGGACACTCCTCCGGGCCGCTGAAGCTGTTTGGGAAGTAGTTCGGCGCACCGCCCTGGTTGTTGATAGCCATGAACCCGTCGCGTTGGTAATTTATGGTCGGCATCATCTGCGTTGGGAATGGACAAACGTACGAATTATTTCTCATGCGCTTTAAGCGCCAGCGAGGATGAGAATCGCGCGAGGCGCCGGCAAGAATAAAAGTTAGTAATGCACTGTGGGAAAATGGGTCAACCAAGTTTTCTTGCTTAAGTAAAGATGAAAGAAGAGCTTGCCGAGTTAACATCGCAAAGTGTCAGACGGCGATTTCACTTAAACTTTTAGCTCTAAAGTAATTGGGTTAAACCTCGAAAGGAGAAAAAAATTTTAATTTTTTATTCATTGTTCCACAAGTTAAATAAATGAATTTGCATTAGTATATTTCTGTTATTAATTTTTAAAATTTCTAAACTTTCAATGGGGAAAATATGAGATGATTCGTGCATTTGAATTAGAGGAATATTAGCCTAGTATGAAGACTGCATAATGAGCGTAGTAAGCGTAGTAATACTACTATGCATATAGCAATCCTCCTTTCTGAATGAATAGGCAACGCGCATAATAGCACATGAGCCGTGGCTTTAGGCATCCGCAATCTGCATACCTTGTATGGGCAATTGACGGGTAGCTGGAGATGGTTGGGTCCCAGTCGATGTCTGTGGGTGTCACCGTAAGAGAAGAGGCGTCCCTGCAGCATTTTGTCGGGGCTCGGTTCGATACCAGGGATCATATGAGCTGGGTCAAAGGCCGCTTGCTCCACGTCGGTAAAGTAATTCTCGGGATTTTTGTTAAGCACTAACTTGCCGACTGGTATCAACGGGTACTCCTTATGCGGCCAGACCTGCGTAAACAAAACGTTGCTAAATACTGAATAATCGCATTTTTTAATTTTGTTCCCATTTCCATAAAAATAATTTGCAATTCATTCTTTGTTTGCGAAGGCATTCTATTTAAATTTCGCGTGAAATAGATGTACGAAGATGCTAACTCGAAATGCGCTAATTAAAGCAGTATAGCTATCATTTGAAGAATATGAAAAAAAGTATGCAATCTTGCCTTTGTGAGGTCGAAAGGATTCCATCTGAAAGTCTCAGCCTGTCTTTGTGTCATCACTTGGATGTAGAAGGTCCACGAAGGATAGTTACCTTGCGCAATAGCATTGTATAAATCACGTATACTGTAGTCAGGGTCTGATGCACTCAACTGTGCTGCTCTATCGGCAAGCAAATTTTTAATACCCTGGTCAGTCTGCGGAAACATCATAAACATTCATTTTAAGTGGGAGTTGCACAAACAGTCATAAGATTTCATGCGCACGAAAATTACCTTGTAGTGGAATTTGCAATAAACCATTTCGTTTTTATCGTTTATGAATTTAAAAGTGTGGGAGCCATAACCGTTCATGTGGCGATAGCCATCAGGAATTCCTCGGTCGCTGAATAGAATCGTTACTTGATGCGTTGTCTCAGGGCGCAGTGAAATGAAGTCCCAGAACATGTCGGCATCCTACTCAAGCGATCATAATAAAATTTATATAAAAACAAAATTTAATCGCTGTGCGGATTAATTGATTAATCAGGCGATCTTCCGCGATACCTTCAAGTGCGTCGTTGGATTTCTCTTTTGCGTATGGATAAAACTTGGGAAGAACAAAGGATCTTTAATGAAGAAAATTGGTGTATTGTTTCCGACCAGATCCCAGATGCCTTCTTCCGTATAAAACTTAACAGCGAATCCACGTGGATCTCTGCAAAAAAGCGAATAAGAAAAACATGACGTGGCAAAATCATTTCCGCGAAGGATGTAGGTAATGAGCAAATTCGATTGGCTCTTTATGAAGCCAGCTGATGCAACAGCGCGAAACGAATCACGTTGTTTCGTACTTTTCTCGATATCTATATCTTGCTTACCTCACCGTATCAGCGGAACCACTCTCGCCACCCACTGTAGAAAAGCGCACTGTGATCGGGGTCCTCTTTCCAATTTTCGAGAACACACTTGCTTTCGTGTACTTCGTAATGTCGTGGGTAACTTCGAAGTAACCGAATGCACCTGAGAAAAAAATATTTTCGTTATCGCATTTAATTAACACCTTCAACACCGTAAATTCTCATAGGTGTATGTTAATTGCACAGTAATATGTACAAACGATGTGGAAATAAATTTACCAGCGCCTTTTGCGTGCACTACTCTTTCCGGGATGCGTTCTCTGTCGAAGTGGGATACCTCGTCGAGATAGACAAAATCTTGCAAAAGCACCGGTCCTCGGGGTCCGACGGTAACACTGGCCTTTTTATTAGCGATCGGGGCTCCACTGCCAGTTAAGAGAGTTGGAGGATCCTGCAATTGAATTATAGTTATTTTGAGAATTAAGTTTTGGTTATTTACTTTTTCAAATATTTTCAAAATATTTCATTGGGTTATTTTATATTTTACATGTTTTACCGCGCAATAACGTTTTAAAAATATCAATGTTTCTCGTAATTCAAAGTAAATTCTCACGATATTTGTTCAGGGGGAAAAAATTAAAAACGTTGCGCAAAACCAGTCAAGCGATCAGAAGAAGCTCATTTATAGCATAATGGAAATTAAACAGCATGATGCATTAAAAACTTATTTAGAAATTTGATATGCATTAAAATTCCAAAAAAATAAGAAGATACAAGTTTTTTGATTTTTTAATTTAATAAGTTTATTAACGATCGAATGCAATATTGTATTATTTTAATAAAAACTCAGGTGGGTTATAACAATATTATTGGAATTCTTCCTAAACTTCAACGCTCTTATTTTTCATTGAGTTTACTTTACTCCGGAAATCATAAAAATTCTTGTGTCGCAATACTATTTAAGCTGAAACTATCATCAGTCTCAAGAATAGTAGACTCTATGAAATTATATATTTCATTATTCAAGCAAGTAAAGATATAAAAAAATCCAATTTAAATATTACTGAATATAAATGCATTACAAACCTATAATTAATAATTGATAATAATGTGGGTTTGATAGCTATAAGTTAGGTTTCGATTTATATAATGCACGGAGAGTTTTTATCCCGTAAGTTTTTATGTGCATTACCCGCATAATGCATGTAGGCTTTGAGGTCGCGATATGATATTTTTATTGGGAAAAAAAAAGTTTATAAAATACTAATATTTGTTACTAATGCTAACGCATATTTACGCTGTTAATCAAGTTAAAAATGGAATTAAACCATTTTTTCCATGTATATCAGATCGCATTATTTCATTTGGAAAATGCAAAATATGTTGAAAATTCCATTATAATAACAATTTAAATGATGCATGATTTTATATTCACTTCGATTTCATTATATACGAAAAAATCCATTTAACATTTTATTTCTTTATTCTTCTTCTTATGAAAAAATGAATGATCATGCCGTTATATATTGGTATTTCATCAATACTGATAAAGAAACATTAACTTTTTTTCGATAAGCTTGTTTACTTTATTTTCGAGATTGTTTTTTTTTGTATAATTACATTTTTTTAACGTTTTCTTATATAAAAATATTAATATTAATATTTAATATTATAGAAAATAAAATTTTAAAATAACTTGCATTTTTAGTATATGCATATGCTTGTATTTTTAGTACGTGCATGTGATAAAGTAGGAGTGATAAGATTTACTTATAACAAGGTTTTCTTTGATCTAACAAAAAAATTTCTCGAAAAATCTTTTTGCATAATGATTATACTATTTATGAGCCCATTAAAGAAGTTATAGTACATTTTTTTATATAAACCTGATATAAATTGGTTTAAAATTCTTTCTCCTTTCCCCTGAATCTACTTATAGATCAGATTTTTAAAATCCGGTTGTTTATATGTTTTGCGATGATGCCGTGAGTTGCGCTTATCTTGCGGCGCAGTGCAAATACATATAAGCGAAAGTATGGCTGAATTTAATAACATGCTTGTTTGTATGGATTTTCTGCCCATTTGCGCGGTAATAACGTGAGAAGAAACTTTAACGAGGTATCCTAGAGAGTAGATGCGAGCTAAGAGTTGGGAATACCTATCGTGGCAACTAACCTTGACAGTTTTTTTGTACTCGTTGAGCTGATCAGAGGCAGGATCTCTAGACATGGTTACGACTTGGGATGTGTCTTCGCACCTAGTGGAAAAGTAACTACTGATCGAGTGGATGAGGAAATATTCGCCGACAGCTGTATTTATCGGAGCTGCAGCACAAACCGGTGCGTAGCTCGAGTGCCACTGGCGATTGAAGTGGAGCTGATACCGCAACCTTTTATTGGCCATCGACACACGTCGCTTGGAGTGGGGGGTCGAGGCGGTTCGGAGCAAATATCGCCGGAGGAACCGGAGTCCCGAGGTGCAGAGCATGACTCGATCTGATCGCAATGCACCATTTTCTACTGTAAAAGTTTCTTAAATTTTGCATTTCAATTTTTTCTTCGATTATTGTTTATATATATAACGTTAACGTTAAGATTAATCTTACCTACTTTTTTATGGAAATTTCAATTTGAATAGTAATTTACACTCTTTAACACAATATCGTAAATTAAAATTGTATCATTTTAATCTATTAATATATAATGATAAAAATGTAATCAAATATTAATTAGCTTTTTCCGCTTTGTAGAGGTTAACGTTCGATACCAATATGTGCAAGATTTTATTTGTTAATTTTAGATATGTTTATACATTTTTTCAAATACTTTTATCTGAAAAGTGTAATCAGTAATTACATATGTATACACGTAGGCAATATTGTTATTGCGTCGAATTGATAAAGATAATATAGTCACGTGCATTTAAAACAAATGAAACATATAACAAACCCTCGAGAGATTTCGGAAAAGTGTATAAAATCGCCAATTAAAATGGTAACAATTAAAAAGTCATATATTTAGTTCATATATCTCTTTTATTCTTTTTTTACGGTCGCCTTTTGTTGAACAGGTACGCAAGTTCCTTGCTCGATACATAAAAATCAAAGTTGTAAATTTCATGTGCATACATCGTTTTGAGTAGCAGTCAAAATATTTCATTGTTTAATGTACAAACGATTTCATTTCGTTATTTGAATATTTCATATTTGACCTGTATCTTTGGTAGGAGATTCAAAATAGTCTCTCTCATAGAGAAAAGAAAAGCATGAGTGCCTCTTGATTGTATCATTTGAAAAAGACTATAAAACATAACAAATAGTTTTTTCTAGCATCAACATTGTATATTTACACAACCCAAGTAATATTTTCCTACAAAATCTTTTTTTTTCTGCTAGTTAAATGCCAAAAATGATATAAATTCATGGATTTAATTAATTAAATAAATATTAAAAAAAAAATATATATATATCTATGAAATACATCTTTCAATGATCTAATCTAATCTTATTTCTAAAGCAAACAGTGACTTGATTCGCGTATTGAATATTCATTGATAAAGAGCGTTATACATGTATACATTACATTGGTGAAATGTTAATAAATTACTGCCAAAAATCTATCCTTACAATTGTACTGCAATTAAGCGATGCGCAAACATATCAAATATATTATGTCAATATGAAATATAACACTTTGTTAAAAATTATTTCTAAAATTTGCGTCTTGAAAAAGATCTGAATCATCGTTTTTAATATGTAAACTTTGTAAAATATACATGATTAATCGATACGTACAGCCATACGTAAGTTATAAGGAGGTATAAAAGAAACAACAATGATTACAATTTTTAGCGTACTGCGAGTTAATTACATATTTTCTAAAATCGTCGAGTTATCAAATTGACAACAACGCGTACGTCATTGCGAATACGCTAGTAGTATTAAAATTCCTCCTGAAGCCCTAGACTTTTTCCGAATTTGGCAATATTTAGTCTCTAATAAGTGGCGCTGTTCTTTTCAGTCGAGCTTGAACTTTTCAATGCCAACAAGTCGTTGCTAAATGACGAAGCTAGGCCAGGCACCCTATGAAGGAACTCCTTATTCTTCCAACAAGACTAGGCATTAGTCACTGGCATTGGACATTGCACTTGCCACACTATCAAATGGCTCTGTTCACCTTGTTCTTCGGCATTTGATATTACCGCCGTAGATGTTCGATCAATTCCTTCCTCGGTTTCTTCACCGTCACCTATAAAAATCACATCATCATATATTACTTTATTGGAGCAAAATTTATTTTTACTCTTGCTCTTATTTTCCTACTACTTTTAGTGGTTGTATTAACATTTTTTATCATTCTAAATACTGAAAGTAGATTTTTCCTCCTTTTTAGCCAAAACAAATTTTGGATGCAAAGTATTTTCTAAACATAACGACCGATTTTTTATAATCCAACCCCCAGAGAGCATAGAAAATGAAGAATCTTCATTTTCCGATAAAAATGAAAGATAGAGTTCTGTTATTAAAGGTTGCATAATGAAAGAGAGTTACTTATTTGTTAGTTTATGTGCAAAGCATTGTATAAATTTAAGAATTTGCTTAAAAGCGAATATTTGTTAATCGCGCCATTCCAATTCACGCTCCACCAATTGTTAATTTCATTAATTCTAACCATTTTAAAATAATCAATCCTCTCAACTAATGAAGAATTAAAGACACTGTACAAAAGGATTGATTATTCAATATTTTTGTAGTTGTAGCCAGTGTTTAGTTAATTATCAGATGCTTGCATGTAATTAAAGCAGGCAGGCACATCTTAATTCCGGTACTCTCTGGGGGCATACCTGACTAATTGCCATACAATTAGATGTGTTGCCACGTCACTCTCATCCTCAGCTTCATCGGCTGAAATTATAAGCATGTCGAACGAATTTTAAAATATCTGTTTTTAATACAGCTTCTATTTCGCTCTATTAGTGCGTTTATTTTTTTTATCCCAAAATGTTAATTTATCATTTTGTCTTATTAAACATCGCAAAATACGTACCAACTCTGAAGTCAATGTAACCTTCACCTCCAGATAAAACAAGCATAGCTGGTTGTGAATTATCTGAAGCTGCACTTTGACCACCGTGACCTAGAATCGAGGACAAATTTAATTTAGATCGTTTTATGGGTGTAGCTTAATGAATATTTGATTTGCAATGACCGATATGTACCTGGTACGGCAACAAACATTTTAACTGCATCTCGGTGACCATGAAAGCTAAGCTGGGCGTGAGCCATACTGCAGTATGGAACGAAACTACCTGGCGTTACACCATGATCTGAAGCAAAAACTCTGACTCCAACTCCAGGAGCATCACCTTTACCGCTCCCGGTTTGAATGCGCGACACAGCCATTGAACCTCCGGCACCTTAAATTTTTCAAGTAAGTTTCGGCAAAAGCAAGCATATCATGAATGTAAATCGAGGAATTCTTACTTTCTGATAATGGAACAGAAATGATTACACCGTTTCCTGTACCGATCCATAGTCTATTCGAAGATATTAGAAGTGCAGTTATTCTTACAAAAGAAAAACCCAATTTTCCTGTGCCTAGCATTTTACTAACATAAGGTTCGATATCAACATCTTGTAGATGCTGATACGTATGAGCGTGATACAGTCTTAATGTTGAATCCAATCTAATGCTGACCCAAACTCCCTCACCAAGCCAAGCCAACTGCCTGACTTGGGACTCCCGGCGTGGATGTGCATCAACGGTGCACTGCAATAGAAAATCTTATGGTTTCACATATTTCTGATATTTATTCTAAGCAACGCGTTCGATTGTGCGCAGTTGAGCGTCTTGAAATGCAATGATTACCTCGAGTGACATTGAAATAGGATCGATGACGTGAATTTTGTTACGATAACCGCACCACACGGTTTTGCCCAGAACAACTGACATACATCTAATGGAATGCTGAGGACTTCCCAACGTAATAACATGATATTGAGAAAGATCCCACTGACCATCCACTCCTCTCCTAAATATAGCTACAGTACCATCTGCGAGGGCAATTAATACTCGTCCTTGTATATGACTAAAAATGTAAACAAAATTTTAAGAATAACAGGTATAGAATTAGTTTTACAATAAACGATTTTTGTACATACACAATGGCAAGGACAGCGTCTTGTAATTTTACAGTATGTAAACACACGGACCATTTAGCCACAGCCGAATGAACAAACACAGCTCCGTCTTGAGCTCCAAGCCACATAGTAGGTTGTACAGAAGACATTTTCTCTATTGGAGCTTCACTTTCATCGTCGCTTTTTTCATTATCATCTTTTGTGTTTACTTCTGAAGCATTAGTTTCGGGAGAAATTTTTACAAATCGAACTTTACCTAAATTAACTGTTTTAGCATCAACCTCGATACTTTGTGGTTCTACTGAATTGGCTTCAGAATTAGGCTCCCGAGATTGATCTTCTTTTTCATCGGGTGAAATATCTACGGCTTTGGAATCTTCAACGGATTTTGACTGGACGTTATCAGCTTGAACTTCTTCAGAAAGTGCTATCTCTGCTTGATTATCAACTTC
The DNA here is from genome assembly GCA_900480045.1 of Eurytoma adleriae. Taxonomy (NCBI): domain Eukaryota; kingdom Metazoa; phylum Arthropoda; class Insecta; order Hymenoptera; family Eurytomidae; genus Eurytoma; species Eurytoma adleriae. The sequence goes on from UXGC01000526.1 coordinate 23,977, forward strand.
TTTCTTAATTATTTCAAGGTCACTAACTTCAGTCGTATTTTGTACATAATCACTTTCTTTAGCACCTGGCACACTTGCAATGCATAGTAAATGACTCTGGCAAACATTAAAAACTTCAAGAACTTCGGCTGGATTATTTGCATCTATCACAGTTACTTTTGACATCTTCTGCGTGGACGTGCATATCCAAACGAGCGAGCTCAATTGTTGATCCAGTGTTTCAGCTTCAAGTCTCCTCTGCTCACTTTCTTGTAGTTCCTTATCTAAATGTTCAACGGCATCTTCGGGTTCGGCTTTGATATCATTATTCATTTCCCGTGCCTCTGCAGCATAAAAAACGCTTCCTCCTACCATGGAGCCTCCGTCTCTTGTTTTACCACCACTTAAATTAACACCAGCTCCACACCAAATCTATAGGAAAGAAAATAATAAAGCTTGGACTCAAGTCACTACATGACGAATTTTTATGTTTAGGTACCTTCATTCCAGGTTCAGTTTCTTGTAATGGTCTGCAGTAGACAGGTACTGGTACAGGTTGTCGGGTAGGAGCGCTAGGTTTACCGGGTAAACTCCAGCCATAAGCCTGCAGCCGACCGTCTTCTTTTCGAACGTGAGCTCTTACTTGCCGGTACTGCTCTCTTCTTTCATTTGCTCGCCTTGCTACTAGCTTCTCTGAGGACCTGCAAACGATTATTTTTATGGTTTTAACTTTATTTTCTTCTATTCGACTAAAAATAATACTAACAATCAACGTTTCCCATCTACACTTTTTAACTAAATAAAATACTCATCGATTATGTGTGGGTGACACTTTTTTCATCGGATAAATCAGCACTTGCACGTAAAAAAACTTTGTGACTAGGTAAAGGACAGGTGTACAAAGGGTGAAAATTATTATTACCTTTCAATTAACTAATCTAAGGTGGAAAGCTGTAATTTCTTGAGTGCATCACAGATGAGATACATAGTGCAGACCCCGTGTAAAGGACCAATACCAAAAGCAATATGTCCAGCAACAATTAAATAAAAGTTGTGCGTAAAATATAAATAAAATAGTTTTTATTCTACGATCATTATCTACTTTTTAAACTTTCAAAGTATATAAACAAAATATTAATATGTACATATAACATGAATAACAACAGTATATAAACATAAATTAGACACTAATTTTTTCGATATTTTACAACATATCACAATATTCTACTATTTGGTCTTTTTTAGTTCAAGAGCCTTAATACAAGCAGAACATTTTTGGCACATTAAATAAATAAAAAAATTTTTAAATATATACAAATATATAATAAAATTTGTACTAATTAACAAACGTTTCAAAATAAATTAAATAGGAGCACTATAAAGCCATGAAATAAAAATTCAACTTCAATACTAAAGTGTTATCAATAAAACAATAAAAAATGATGCTAAATTAGAAAGGTTCTAATTTGAACCTTAAAAATACGTGTATAAATAGATATATCCAAAATTTGTCATTTCTCACATGGTGTCTCCTTGATCAAGAAAATCATGTCGATTTTTAAGTGTTCGCCTGCGCATCATGTCGATCGGAACGGCTGGAACTACTTGATTAGCTGGTGCGCTGTACCGGATGTGAGGTCCGCGCACGAGAGGGCCTCGATCTGCTGGGCCCGTGAAAAGGTTGCTAAAACTAAAAATGAAAGTAGCATTACATTTCAGAGTTTCGAAAAGAAGAAAGCGTGATGAATGAATTATTTTAATTACAATTTCCAAAAAGTTTGTTTTCCACCAGATATACTAGATGGATCGGTTTTACTAGCACGGATCATCTCCGTCCACCGAACGGCCTCTTGTAGTTCCATGAATCTTTCCTTGTATTGATTTCTTTCCATTAATACCCTCGCCATTTCAGCTCTTGTAAATCTCTTTCTCTGCGCCAACGGTACTTCTTCTTCATCGTCACTCTTCGTTGCTTTAGCGGCGGTCTCAGCTTCTTCCTTGACTTTCTTCAGTTCTTCTTCAAGAGCTAAAACTCTTTGCCGAAGGCGATCCCTCGCTTGTTGCAAACCTCGTATTTCTTCACGAAGTACTTCTTGCTCACTGTATTAAGATTTTATTAATTTTAACTATACTCAGTGTACCAATAATTTTATAAGAAAATAGTAACTTACGATGTTAATTCATCTACTTTCACTATCAAATCGTCTTTTACGATGTTCAGTGCATTCCTAAAAATAATGTAACGTTGTAATGTGATACCGATTTATTTTGAATTTTAAGAAAAGTGTATACTGACTTGGTAGCCAAAAGTTCATTGTTTTCCATTATCAAATTTTCAACTTCCTTCCCCATTCCTGCAAAATAATAATTTTTTATTAATGGTTGATTATGTATGCAGTAACATGATGCAAACTTTTCTGACTATAAGAGTACAAAACATCCAATAGAAACAAATATTAAATCAAACAATAGAAATGAACGGAAAAGTAAGTACACATTTTCAATAACATGAAATAAGCTGTACTTGTATTACAGAGTTAAATCTTACCAAAGAAGTTGTCATTAACTGCATGTATGTAGGTTACACGTTGCATGCATCATTATACGAAGATTTGATGGGAACAGGAGAACAGCATTGTCACAAAGAATCAAAATTATTAGTAAGCAGATTTGTTACGTCATTTTAAAATTTGACATGCTATTTTCATTTAGTCTTAAGACAATATAAAGTAATAGTATAACACAGATGAAAATTAATTTAACCCAATCTGTGTAGTTTTTTAAATTTATACAATAGAAAGAGAAGGAATAATAAATATTATTGTTGCTAAACATGGCACAAAATCAAAAACAAATTAAACAAATTAATCTCAAATAATTATTAGCAAACATACCAGATGAAGCATATTCTCCAGGATGAACCCAGCTTCCTTTAAATTGAACAATCATATTTATAATAAAGAAAATTTCAATGAATTTCAATTAAAGGAAAATACTGTAAAATGTACCTGTTATGTCAGCTCCTTCATCCATTTCTCCTAAAGCATCAGCATCTTGAAAACTTATTTCTTGGTATAACGTGTTTGCACTTCGACGTTCTTCCCTATCCGTTCGACTTCTTCCACCAGGAGTAGTCGCTAATTTTTCTACACGTGGAGATGTTGGTGTTGTTATAACAGGTGCAGTTTCCGTTTCTGGACTTACATCTAAAAAATAAAAAAGATAATGATGCTTCAATTGAAATTTTATAAAGAATCTTTGAAAATTCTTACGTCTAGAAATTGCTGTAGTCTTGTTTTCTTGTGTTGGTTTATCAGTTAACTGGCTCTTATCAGACATCTCCACTGTAGCTTCACTACTACTATCTAACATTTCTGTTCTTAAACTTGAACCACTTGGTGGACTTTCTTCTTGGATATCTTCAGCATTCATGCTGGCTTCTAAACTTTGGAATCCATAACTAAGAGGACCAGAACTTCGTGACATGTGGGACATTCCAAGAGCAGGTAACCGATTGGAAGCTCGACTGTTAGCAGTTGAATTTTCTAGCCTTTCAGAACTACCAACAAGCATTTTCGTTCTTTCCATATAATCAACATGAGTTTTAAATAGTTCTGTATAACGATCGTGTAATCTTGAATATTCACGTTTCAATTCAGATTCTTTTTCCTCCAGCCGAACAACTAAAATAAAACATGTAATTTAAAAAAAACAATTTACTTTGTCTTTTGCCTAAATTATTTGCAATGGGCCCCATTTATTCATGAAAAATATAAATGGAATTGCAAGCCAATGGTAAAAAAAATAAAAATAAAAATAAAGAAATAAATAAATAACTTAAATAAAAAAAATAATGAAAAAAGCTGGACAAGTAAACATAAAAGCAGAATGTATTTCAATGAAAACATATTTATATTCCCCTTATTTTTTATGAAAAAAAGCACAAAGTAAAAAATAAAAACTGAACAGAAAATAAACTCAAAATAATCTACTCTACTGTAAGGGGTTTTTCTGTGACTGGAGGTGTCAGTGACATTTGTACCGTGGTCGTGAGAGTTCTTGGTTTTTAGTTCCAACATCCTAACTATAGATTCCAGACTATCAATTTTAGAAACTAATTCTTTTCGTTCATCTTCTGCTGCATCTTCTAATTCTAATAATTTCTGTAAAAGAATAATTAGTTTTTTTAATATTTATAAAAGAACAGGAACTAATTAAAACTATTATGAAAATTTACTTGATCTGATGTTTTCCGAAGTTGCTTTTCCCTTTCATACTGTGTTACAAGTTGTTCATTGTCTTCTCTAAGTAGTTCCAATTCTACTTCGTGTTCTTGGTTTTGTGTATAAGCAATATCTAAACACTCCAAAACATTGACTAGTAAAGGCATAAGTTCTTTGACAACATCTTCATCATATCTGGCAATCATTCTTTCAAATTCTTGATAAATACTTCCAGCCAGTGACTGTACTTTTTCGGACATAACCACATGACTGTCTTCATGTGTCCCATAGACAGTTTCCTGGTCCATTTTGATTTCCGTCATTTTGACTACAAGTAATAACAAAAATATTTTATTAATTTATCTATAAAATAAATGATGAATACATGTTTTAAAAATAGAATTGCAAGATCTCTATAGTATTTGGCTTTAGTCCAATAATGTAAAAGAAAACCTTCAAAGAGCAGCTTAAAGCTTTAGCTTTGCCTAAAGCAACAAAAATGTGAAATTCCACATATTTAAAATACCTGTTATTTATATAATATTCTAGATCCCACTTAAGTGAGTAAAATTACTACTTAGCATCCATAAAATTATAAAAAAAGAAAAATCAAATGATCAACTAATTTATGCAATAGTACGATAATGGATTTTGTTAAATATGTGGAAACTGTGTCAATAATATAGGCAAACAAATAAGTGAGAGAAAAATACTAGAAAAAATTGCATACCTCGAAAGTTTATCCTATTTTGACGCGTAGAGCAAGGAAGAAAAGTACTAGAGATTCTGGTCGCGTATTTTTTTCGAGGCTTTCCGCTTTAGGTACATTTATTTACGCGTCTCCCCATTCCAAGCCACTCCTTCGTGCGGATTTTTACTTAAAAGGCCTGGAAAGAACTAGTCAAGGCATACTTTGAAGTGAAATCTTTTACTAGACGTGTCAGTGGTATTGATACATTTTTAATGCATACGCTCGCTTACTGCTGGCGTTTTCCGAAGGCTCTTGCTCCGAAAGCAGACGGCAAGTCTCCTTATCGAGTAGCTATCGCCTTACGAAAGGCGACGACTCCACCTCCTGTCCGTCGTCGATGTCGAGCTCTTCATCCTCGTAAACATCGTGGCCAGGCGTACGAACGAGCAATTAGAGCTGAATTCTCACCTTCTGCATCGTCCGTCTGTCCCCCGGAACAGTCGTCCTGTGCCAAGACCCTTGTGCTCTTTCGCTCGGCCTATCGTCGAGCATGGGTGAGTCCTAGCCTGGACTCGCGAGTCGCCTGGTCGCGCACCAAACCACTTCACTTGAACGCGACCACGCAGCACCCAATCTACTATCTACTATCTCCTCCCCCTCGCGCCTCTCGCCTCTCGGAGTCTCGGCCCGCGGGCTCTCGCACAATCTCCGCGTTCGCGAGCTTGGGAACAGCAGTCGTCAGCACTGTTTTTCTCTCCGACTCTCTCTAAATTTTTTTTTTACGCTAATACTCCCAAACGCCTCGACGCATTAGGTACTAGACATCAGATGTAACAGCAATTATTCTTTTTCTTTATCAGCTGTTGGTAATTTGCTATTGAATCCCATATCATTATGTGTATGTATATATATACTCGTACAGTCTGCTATGTTTGAATGTTTCTGTGTGCACAAGTGTTCGAAATTTTTCCTATTTTCCCATTCAGTTATTTATAAAATGCATTTATCGCCAAGGTATTCAGTAAATGAGCAAAACAATTTGTTACAAAAGCATAGAAAATATATACTGAAAATAAAAAAAGTCTACAGTTGGTAATACAGACTTGCTTTTTCAAGGTAATATAGTCGTTGGAAACATGTGCGTTGCACATTAAATGTGTGTGTTTATATCGGTGCAGATTTATTCATAGAATACCGCATTACCGCCTTACCGCAGTTACTCGCCGATGGGGTGGTGTGTGTGTGTGCAGCCAGCAGCATTGAGCGTAATACAATAGGTGTAGGGTACGTGAAATTTCACTAAGTTGTGTTAGTTAGTATCTACTCCTCGCAGTCGCACGACAGGACGGCCTGGAGTGCCTGTACGGTACACTGTCAGGCAATAAGATACTTGTTGAGTACTTTTTGGTGAGTACTGACTACTGAGAGGCAGTAATAGTGAGTAGTGGCCACTGCCTCTCGTGGTCAATATCAGACAATACATAATCCACCGACGGTTAACGTTAACCGGGGGGTGCGGATTCATGCGTACTCAACTGCACAGCATCCACGACTAAAATTGACAGCGGCAAGCGCCATAGGGCAACATAGGTGGATGGTTCAGCCATTCGACTGATTGCGCGTCGGTTGCCAAAAAGCTGAACACGAAAGCCATAATAAAAGCTTGTAGATACGGTCATACGGAAGTCGCTTCGATTACTCATCCAGGGTTGTGCTAAATGTTACAGATTACACTGAGCTTTCGGATAAACATTAAAGTCAATTGTTTGAAATCAGAGAAGTAACTTACATCTTCCAAAATGCCTCTAGCTACCCTAACAGTTCCTTGGAACAATGAACAAATAAATGAGAAGGTAATGTATATCCTTTTTTATCAATCTTATTACTTAAGCTTATCATCTTATCTTTCCTTACTAGTCTTTTTGAAAATATTTTAAAAGGTCACCTTTTCAAAATTAATCAAGCTTAAAAAAAATCAATAATTGTGAAAAGTTTTTTTACTCTTACTAAGCTATTGTTTATTGAATTTTAATAGCAAAATACAGAGATACTCTCAGCAGAGAGTCAGGAAGAAAGTATGAGCACTAGAACATCTGTGGCAGCTCATTCAAACGGATGTTCAGAATCTGAAATTGAAGTTCGTGATCTGGTTCGTGAAGGCCATGAAAAAGCAGAGCCTAGACATTTTGAACTTCTCAAAGTCCTGGGACAGGGATCATTTGGCAAGGTGATTTAGTTTAAACTATTTGATTTTATCATTTTTGTTAGAAATATAACAATTTTTATTGTTGTTAAATCTTTTAGGTATTTCTTGTAAGGAAAACTGTGGGTAGAGATAGTGGTACGCTTTATGCTATGAAAGTATTGAAAAAAGCCACACTAAAAGGTATTATTTTATAAGTTATTTTATTGAATAGTCATTACTTATACAAGTACATGAATCAAATAAATCCATAAATCCTTTTTCAGTTAGAGACAGAGTAAGAACAAAGATGGAGCGTAACATTCTAGTTGATGTAGAACATCCTTTTATAGTACGTTTACACTATGCCTTTCAAACGGAAGGAAAACTCTATCTAATTCTTGACTTTTTAAGAGGTGGAGATTTATTCTCTCGATTAACAAAACAGGTTTGTTAAATAATATATGCAATGTTAATTGTTAAAGTTTCCATTTAAAAAAATACATTACATCACACAGCTTATGTTCACGGAAGAAGATGTTAAATTTTATTTAGCAGAATTAGCTCTCGCCTTAGATCATGTACATAGCCTTGGAATTATTTACAGGGATTTAAAACCTGAAAAGTGAGTAATTGTAAATACTTTACAATTCTGCATAAAATTTCAATAATATTAAGTAAAATTTTTTAGTATTCTGTTAGATACAGAAGGTCATATAGCTTTAACAGATTTTGGACTGAGTAAACAACCACTTGATGATACAAAAACATATTCATTTTGTGGTACTGTGGAATACATGGCTCCAGAAATTGTAAATCGAAAAGGCCACTCTTTTGCTGCTGATTGGTGGAGCTTTGGAGTTTTAATGGTTTTTATTATTATTTTTATTTATGTATCCAAACATTTTAATTATGTAAATGATGAAAATGTATGTACATATTTTTATTGTTGTAGTTTGAAATGTTAACAGGAGCATTGCCATTTCAAGGAGAAAATCGGAAAGACACTATGACTCAAATTCTCAAAGCCAAATTAGGTATGCCTCAAAAAATATCTCCAGAAGCGCAGGCGCTTTTGCGTGTATTATTTAAGCGGAATCCTGCAAATAGATTAGGATCTAGTGAGTTATTTTATAATTTTTTTATAATAATAAAAAAGTACATTTTATAACATTTTTGTAATATTGCAGAGGGAATTGATGAAATAAAAAGTCATGTATTTTTCCAATCCGTTGATTGGGAAAAATTGTATAGAAAAGAAATAAAACCACCATTCAAACCTGCTGTAAGACAAGATGATGATGCCCTTTATTTCGATAGCGAATTTACGTGTAAAACACCTACAGGTAAATAATTTTTGCATAAGATATTTTTTAATTGAAAGACATGTCAAATTATCTTCAATTCATATGCATAGATTCACCAGGAGTGCCACCAAGTGCAACTGCACATGAACTATTTCGAGGCTTTAGCTTTGTAGCACCTTGTCTACTCGACGAACGTGATAGTTACGAAAGTGTAAAACAATGCGAAAATGTAGCTACTAGTTTTCCAACTTATGTCAATCAAAATTGTATAGCAGAAGATTATGATTTTAAGCAAGAAATTGGAAAGGGGAGTTATAGTACAGTTTTTTTAGCTGTACATAAAGTAACAAAAACCGAATATGCTGTTAAAGTAAGAATATTGATTATAAATTCATCACGTTATATGAACATTTTAATTTAAATAATTTTTTTCACAGGTAATTGATAAAAAAAAACGAGATCCAACAGAGGAAATAGAAATATTACTTCGATACGGTAGACATCCGCATATTGTTACTCTAAAAACTATTTATGAAGATGAAAGACAAGTTTATTTAGTATTAGAATTGTTAAGTGGTGGTGAACTTCTTGATAGAATGATTCAACGCACTAATTTAACCGAGGTTGAAGCTGCTGAGGTTATTTACACTATTACCAGTGTTATACATTACCTTCATGAAAATGGGGTATGTCCACAAAGTATGCTTAATAAAAATTAACCATTAGCATTTGTTAATTTATTTTTGTTTTAGGTTGTTCACCGAGATATAAAACCATCAAATATTTTATATGCTAAACCTGGTTACAATCCTTCAACTTTATGCATTTGTGATCTTGGTTTTGCAAAGCAGTTGAGAGCAGAAAATGGCCTATTAATGACACCATGTTATACAGCCAATTTTGTAGCTCCAGAAGTATTGAAACGTCAAGGATATGATGCTGCTTGTGACATTTGGTCTCTGGGAATTTTATTATATATAATGTTATCTGGGTAAGTTTTTTATTAACCTTTGAGCATAAAATATGCATAAATATTTTAAATTAATTTTAATTATTTTAGGCGTATACCGTTTCCCAATGCTCGTGGAGACACAGCAAATGATATTCTAGACAAAATCGAGCGTGGCTTAATCGATACGGAGAATGGTGTGTGGTGCCAAATTTCAAATGAAGCAAAGGATTTAGTTAAGAAAATGCTGCACGTTGATTCAGCACAAAGGCCTACTGCAGCTGATATACTGAAACATCCTTGGATAGTTAACAGACATCGTCTACCTCTTAATCTCTTGCCTGATATTACTAAGGACCCAGTTGTTGTTAAGGTAACATAAACTGCAACTAATTTAAAAAAAAAAAATGTTGAAATTTCGAATAGAAACTTCAAATAAATATAATATTATTTTCAGAATGCTGTAGCAGCAACTTATTATGCAATGTCCAATAGTCCTAGGTTGCCTCATATTGGACCAGTTGTTATGTCAGAACTTGCCCGACGTAGGACACAAGCAAAATTATCAGCTAAAATCCATGTCTGAAAAAGGTATGCTAATCTTGTCACCAAGCACAGAGACTAGACACAGAATCTTGAAGATATGGTGAAGATTGTTGTCTAATCATCGCGCACAATCACGTGCGCTCGCCTCTTTTAAATTTGAAAAGATGTAATGTATTTGTCATTTTCAACGCTATTAGCTTAAGAATTTATTAGATTTCCATGTAAGTGAAGTATGTCGAAAATTATGTGATATTTATTTTTTATTTATGCTTCCGATGCATATAAGTGCGCATATACATACGTATTTTAAAAAAAAATCATGAAATTTCATTACATGATATTCTTCCATTAAAAGAGTTCGGAAAAAATATAGTTAAAAGATGCTGACTATATTTATATACTAAAATATTTGTGCAATGTAAAAACATAAAAATTTTATCTATTCATAGAGAGCTCTTTTAACTGTACCTCTTAGAAATAAGAATTAATTTTATCAATTAACCAATGTTATGCATATAATATTTAAAAATTTGTCTTTATATTTAATTGTGAAACATTGTTAAAATGCTGAACGTTCACTTTATGAAAATTTAATGAAAAATTTAGTCTCAATTAAAAAGAAAAATATGTTTTGTGTTTTAAACAAGATTATTAAACATTGTAAAGTTAAGACTAAGCAAAGAGAGTCAATAACTGATATTTATTATTGGCTGATTAGATTTATTAAGAAAGTTAAAGTATACCATTGATCTTCACTAGTGCAGATTGATATTAAAAACCATATTGCCATAAATGTCATCACATGCTCGATGTCAAATGTACACGTATATTTTTATACAGAAGTCGAAGAGTACAAGTAAATGAAAGCAAGCGAGAGAGAGAGAGAGATAGAAAAAAAGATAGAGAAAACGAGAGAGAGAAAGAGATAGAGAGCGTCAGAGATATATTATAAAATCGAGCCAGTGTAACGATTGAGAAGTTTTTTTTTATACATTTATCTTGAACTTTTAATACCTTTAAAGTCAAGTCTGCCTGCGAGCGCGATCTGCAGACCGGCATTTATCTCAGGAAAAATATTTTATGTGTCGTTGAAATTATGTATCTATTTACAAGTATAACCATGCATGTGTTATCACAGCCATGGTGCCCCTAATCAAACTATAAACATAAGTTCTGTACCTTTAAATTCAAAAATTGTTTATCAAAATATAATATATGTGAAAAATTATGCAACATTTTTCAAGGCCTATTTTTTTGCCCCAACTCCGAGCGATCGAGCCATCAAGTCAATAACATTGGCGCGTGGCGCTCTGGCATGAGTGCAGCGCGCAGCAATTAGCACTTAGCAGCTGAACGCATATGCATGCATGCACGCACGCATAGTCGCATTTCGAAAAGTCCGCGAAAATTTGAATTAGCCGAAGCGTCATCTGCCGGAAATCCGGAAAGATGCGCGTGCATGATGCACGTTCTCGGAGTACCTTCACCTTCTACAGTTCTACTGCTGTAAAAACGTGGCGGAACACGGAAGTCGGTGTCTTCCTGCACTTTTCCGCTGAAAGTCCAGATTGCTCCGAAAAAGGGAGGCGTCAGCGATATTTCCTCGATTCGGTGCATTATTCAAGGTAAATGGAGCCCCCGAAATAAGTCACGGGCTTATTCGCGAATTCGCAGCTCTGCACAGTACGCAGCTCCACGAGTTGGCAAGTAAACTTTCCGCGCGCGTTCATCAAATGAGACATGCCGCCTATAATTCACTCCCCCGGACGCCCCGGCGGCGGGGTCTTTATCAACTTTTTTTTTGCATTTATCGTCTCTTATCGGCTTTAAAATAAAACGAGCGCCGAGCTCGCGCATATAGTCGAAACTTGGCTGCCAGTGAGCATGCTTCGGTGACAATAGTTTTGCCGCTCGGAAGGCGTGGATATATTCTCGTTTCAGTCTTCGCGCGTCTGCGACAAATTTTGCGTCACAAAATCAATACTTTCGAGAGCCTCGTTACAACTTAATTATCCCTTAGCACTCGCGCTCATCGATTTTTAATTCGATCATCTGAAATCATCGAAGTATAGCTCTTCTTTTAACGGTCCGCTCCGCGACTTCAATTTCAAATTAACTTTCATTTTGGAGCAAGACACCTTTTTCTTCACAGTATTTTTTCTCACGTTTATAGATATTCACGTGGGACGGACTTTATTTCAATAGTACAAAATTATTAAAATTATTTCTTCATTCATCATTAAGTGTTTGAGAAAGATTTGTACAAGAAAACACAATGCATCTTCTAGCGTTCACACAATTGCCATTGAGCTTAAATGTGCTCAGAATAGGTATGATCGCACAAGTGGGACAAATTATATTATCCATCATTTAAGTTGAATTTAAAAGAGCATTTTATTCATTTAACTCATTTTTTCATTTTTATTAATGTCAATATTCTTTGGATGCTGTTACTTTATTTTCAAATTTTTACACATTTTAATTTTCATTTTTTTTTTAGGCATTACCACAATGCTTCAAAAGGGTCCTCGGCCCATAGTGTTCTGTGGTCCATCTGGCAGTGGAAAAAGCACACTGATAAAATTATTATTTGACGAATTCCCAGATAAGTTTGGTTTCTCTGTTTCCCATACTACCAGAAAGCCAAGACCGGGAGAAGAAGATGGAAAACATTATTACTTCACCACTAAGGAGGATATGGAAGAACAAATTAAACAAGGAGAATTCTTAGAAACTGCATCATTTAGTGGCAATCTTTATGGAACTAGGTAAGTGCTTTGAGTAATTAAATAAATCAATAAAAATATTTATTTAGGATGATTTAATATTTGGGTTATTTTTTCCAGTAAACGAGCTGTAGAAGATGTTCAAAGAGCTGGAAAAATTTGCATTTTAGATATTGAGACTGAAGGAGTTAAGCAAATTAAAAATAGTACACTAAATCCTGTATTTATATTCATTAAACCTCCTTCTATTCAAGAGTTGGAAAAACGTTTGGTTGGTCGGAAGACAGAAACAAATGAATCTTTGCAGCGCCGATTATCTTATGCCAGATCAGAAATTGAGTTTGGTAAGTTCAATAGTAATTTTATATTTATTGAAATATTTATGATATGTATGAAGAATATGATTTCATTACTAAATTTATAGGTGAAGCACCAGGAAATTTCGATTTGGTAATTGAAAATGATAATGTAGAAAAGGCATATCAGAAATTAAAAGATTTCGTTGTTAACAAAATGAATCAGCAAAAGCAAAATAGTACGTTTTGAGCAATTATTAATTTATTGAAAATCTTAATTAAATTTTAAATTATATAAATTTTTCAGTTAACTAATAAGAACCAAGATAAAATTTTGTTGCGTGCCAACTTGCGTAGCGAAATTGATCTCCAATTGATTTTGCGCTTGCACCAGCATAATGCAAATTGAATGAGAGTTCTAAGTATTAGAATAAATATGTGATTAGAGGCTAATGTATTTCTGCAATGCATCAAACAATTGATGGTGCCTAAAAATGAATTTAAATTTGACTTGCATTTAATTTTAAAACATTTTAAATGGCTTTTATGACTTTTTATATGACTTAATTTTTAACATGTTTTAAAATTTGCATTATTTTATTTTTGTAACATTTTTTACTAATGAACATTATATTTTTAAAATGTATCAGCATTTGCTGCATTGCAAAATATATTTATATTTTTCTTACTGTTGGATTAAGGACAATGGAGCGAAAAGAATTGTGAAAATCAATACATGTGTCAGCTGTGTAAGATATTTAATTTAAAAACTATAAAATAGTGGTACTACTAGTTATACTTTGAAGTATTCTTAACCCCTTGAGTATTGATGAGAATAGAATTGGCACATCTCATAAGTACCATTGATTGAAAGCATTCTTGATTTGTAAGCATGTTTCTTGTTTGATAGTCAAGGGGTTAAAATGATCCAATCATGAGTAATATTTGGAAAAATATTTTTTTATATTTCCAGATTAAAAGCGTATTTATTTATTTTATGTATTGCATTTTATAAATTCGGTGTTGGAAAAATGAATAAGTTTAAAAAATTATAAAATTTCCGTTATAAATTTGTAATTGACAATTGTAGCTGGAAAGCTTAATGCATCTAGAAAAAATACGTACAAGTAACAGATGTTAAAATATGTAGAATTATTTTTTGTAAGTTCGCTAAAAATGTTTTAACTTTTATTTCTTGAAAATTGTATGTATTTTTTCTGTTTCTAGTATTAATTAATGTTGATGGATGTTATAATTACGTACTTTGTTAATCGTAAAAAATTAACTAGTACTGCGTCTAACAAAAGGTCCAGTACGCATTGAAATTTGTTAATTGTACAAGTAGATCAGAAATGTAATTTTAAAATTAGTATAGTAACTAACTGAGACAACCCACCACTAAAAAAGTTGTGTTTCGCTAAAGTAGGAAGTATTAAATGTACAAAGGTCTACTTGAAATCGTCAACGTTATATCAAGACGTATTGATTAGCTGAAAAAAAAACTAGTAAAACTGAATATTTTCAGACTTGCTTTCTTTAAAATGTTTTAAAATAAAATAAGATTTATCAGAGTAAAGATTATTATTTGGGTTACTGGAAAGAAACGATAAAAATTTATAAATGTCTGATAAAAAAGTCACATTTTGAAAGATTAAACAGTTCATAACCCCGGTGATTATCGCGATACTTCCGGAATTGCTGTTTCAGCGTTAACTAAAACTTCACATTAACTTCTGAGCATTTCTATGCATACATCAATTTCATGTTCAAAGTGATAAATGTAATATTCCATAGTTTTGATTTATTTATCGGACAATTACTGATGGAAACATTGACGCTTAACTGCCTCTGAAAAAATGCAGCATGTAAATGTGTACACTGACAAAGAGAATGTAAAGGCGCATGTATCAAATATTTTAGTGTAATTTGTAAATAGTACGTAATAGAAAACTACAGTAGCAATTAGTGTTCGAATCATCTTTTCCTAGCTGTTTCATCATTTCTAATTAAATTTTTTCGCTTCGGTTACTCACGGTTATCTTTAAGTAAGTTTTATACTCTGATCGTCAATCTTATCTTATTTTTATTAATATAATTGATATGAGTACATGCCTTTTTAAAAGTATTAAAACCCTTGGTGTAGGAAAAAGATTATTATTTTTAATTATTGTAATTTAGACGTTAATTTATATCGATGAAATTTTTTTCAATAAATTATAGTATAAAACACTAAAATAAAACAATGAGTTTAAATACAAATTGGTGAAAACATATTTTATGTCTTACAAGTTATTTCACTTTATCTGACAAGCTTTTTACATATATTCATATCGGATTTGCAACCCAAACCTTTAGGACATCTGTCCCAACAGATGATTTATCGCTGTTATCGACGATACAATCCAATCTACTTTTTTATTTTAAATTATTAAAACGTCATTCCTATTACTATTTTTTTACTCAATTTTCTTATACCATAATTTATTATGGAATATGACAAGACTTTTCCAACTACTACATTTCTTAATAAAATTCATCGCAAATGATTTGTAACAGAATATATAATACATTCCATTTTTCCCCAGAAACAAAAAAGTTCGAAATCAGTAGACGATAAGGTCTTTTTTGCATAGAGGTAATTTCCAGTTAATTTTTTTCACTGATAAACTTGTCGGATCTCAGTGCGCATAAAGAAGTTAAAGACGTCACTGAAATGTTAAGATGAAGTCATTTAGTAGGTGCCGTTTTTTCCGCTGAATAAAGAAATAAAAATCACTAATCGTTTATATTTATGTTGATAAAAAGATTTTTTATTAAAAGTCAGTTACTTTTAAAGTATTTCCGATAAAAGTGCATACAATTTCATTAATTTACATCGCTCTCGTCCGAACTCCGCGTACAAGCGACCATACAACCCATTAAAAAATACAATTCACAATCATAATACGTACAGTGTAATGTAATAGAAATGCTAAAACGATACATGAAAAGCAAATGCGAAAAGTGAGTTTTCTCGTATCAAGTTATCCCCCTAGAGGCCCAGCATTCCAGATTAAATAAACAGATGATCGATCGACGCCAGCGGAGCGGGCGTAAACAAAAAAAAAAAAAAAAATGATCGAGCGTACGAAAGTCTCGCAGCCTCCTAAGCGCTGCCCGTAAAAAACGTATAATTCGCCTGAATGAGAAATTTTCACGCTACTATGGTCTCTTTCTGCTCGCGCGCCAATATCGCTAAACGAGAGAAAAAACGGGCGACAAGTTTGTCGGCGCGGCGAGTGTCCGGCACGCGAAACAGACGTTCGTTCGGGTTGTTATCGGTCTCGACGCGCGCGTGCCATGTGCTCCTTATCGCGTGAGTCGCGCGCGTCCGCGTCTTATTTTCCGCGTGGCAAGGCGGCATCGATCGAGAAAAAAAGAGACGAAGACGAAGAAGAAGAATAAGAGGAAGCGGCGGCCTTGGGGTAGCGCGCCGCGGGCTTATCGGGCAGCGGCACTCGCGAGACGACGTCTACGCAGCCAATCGGCCTCGCCGTGGTGATGCCGGACCCTGTGCTGCGGCTGCTGCGCCTGGGGTCCGGAGTCGCTGACCGTCAGCGAGGTCACCTGGACGTCGTCGTCGGCCGGCCGCGAGAACACGTACTCCAGGACCTGGCCCCGCGGCTCGTACACGTTCTCCGGCGTGGCATCCGCCGCCGCCGCGGCTAATTTCCCCAGCTGCTCCTCCTCGCGCAACAGCTGACTCGTCAACTCCCGCAGCCTCTCGATTTCACGCAGGCTCATCTGCGGACTCTGCAACAACAAAAGCCACACGCGTTGACCGTGGGATCCTCCCTCCCTATCACGCTGATCATACTTTCCCTTTTTCTCCAAGGAGGACTTTACTCACCCATTCACGGGGTTCTGGATAGTAGGCCTCGTACAAAATTGGAACCCGCCCCGACGCGTACCTAAACACGCAGAGTCATTTTTAGCTATATGGCTATATATGGCTTGGGCTAATAAACGTAAGCAATGATGGGAAAGAACTTTTCTGCTTTGTGCTTCGAGACTTATAAATATTACCTCCGGAATCTACGCTTTTGCTTAAAGCCATTTTTCTTTTGTCGGTAAATAAAAAGGAAACTCCTTGATACGAATTCCTGATGTCTGACTAATTTTCGAGCATAAATGCTTTCCTCGGATTTACCAAAATATTACAAAAAGATACAAATGTTTCGTATTTTAATTCTTTGACCAAAATTGGAATTTTTAAATTTAATGAGGTATAAAAAGCGTAAATATACCCCAAGTTTATGTGCGATGAAAATATTAAAAAATACTGGTATATATTTAATTGTCACTCGTATAAAAAAGAAGGAAAACGAAAAAAATATCCCGAAAAAGAAAAAAGGCACTGAAGTAGAAACAGACGAATTTCGCAAGACATAAAATTACCATCAATTTTTTAAAACTTTCCGCCGCAGAACCCTTTTTAGCCTCCTTCCATTTATGTTAAATGAAGTGTTTTTCACGCTCGAAATAACAACATAATTTTGATACGCCCTTCCTACCATTTTCGCTCAAAAATTCACTAAACTAAGCTATTACTCTCGACGAAAGCCGAGAGCGCTACAGAACCTGTCTGCGATCCAGCCGAAAAACTGCTTACCCATTTTGTGCGTTGGGAGGGGCGGCGTCCGTGTAACCTTGAAAAAAAATTAAGAAAGAAAAGTACGAAAAGAAATAACGAGACTAGTAACTCCAAGCGAGCCGACGCGATACATACCGATGAGCAAAATCGCAAAAAGTACAATCAGTCGAAGCATCGTCGATGATTCCCGCGCGATGATTGTGCGCGTCTCCGTAAGGCTGTCGTTGGGCGTACTGCCTCCGAGCCCGAAGGCGAAAAGCCCGTCTATTTTCGGCGTAGGCCCGCGCGCCCGAAATAAATCCTCATGACTCGCGCGAAAGCAAGCCGTAGGTACGAATCCAATCTTCCGCGCTGCGGCGCTTCACGAGCCGCGCAAACCCGTAGAATCGATATAAAAGCGCCGTATCTGCAGCGGCGCGACCAACTCTTTATTTTTCCTTTTATTTTGCAAACAAACGCAGCGCAAACACGGGGTGGACGGCCGAAGTGCTCGCGTGCATTCCATTACGCCGAGCCGTCGGACTTCCCTTCCGCGAAATAAATCATCCGGCTCCTTTTCAGCCGTGCCGATTAAACGAAATAGTCCCATTGCCGGCGCGTGATTGCCCCGACGTTTGTCTTCCTCTCTTCATCCGCGACCCCCATTGTTTTGTCTCGCTTGTTTTTTTAGACGCGCGCCGCGGTTGAACGACCGCGATTAGGTCCTTCTACGCAGCGCCGATCCGCTTCGCCTATACTTATTTTCGTAATAATTATTTATAAAATGAGTACTTACAAGGAAAACGTCACCTCGCGTATTAACGCGCGCTCGCCATTATTAGCGACGAGATAGCGTCGTCCGTATCACCCTTGCGATAGTCGTGATTTATGTTCTCCTCCCCCCTTTTTTTGTCCTCTCGTTTGACGTTTCTTAATCTGCGCTCTAGCATCGGCTTTAAGTCGGGATCGATAGCAGAGCCGCGAGTGATCGTCGGAATACAAAAAGAAGACTCCGATCGAAAAGTTCGAGAGACGGACGGCCGCTTAGCATTCGCCAGCGATAGGTGACAAAGAATGACCGGCGGTCCTGCACGTTTTCCACTTTCCCCCGGCCCCTTTTTATTTGGACGCGCATCTGTGAAATGCGAAGTTTAATGCCGGAGAGGACAAATTCACTAGACGTCGTCCGAGCTGACAAACAAATCGAGTAGAAAAGTTCGACGCCTCGACACTCGGAGGATAATAAAATTATTGCTTTTGCATTTCATCCGCTTTGCAAACGTATTCTTCGCTAGATACAGCGAGTCGGATAATCATAAGTAAAAATGGAAACGCCGATAATTGACAAGCGGAAAAAGTCACGGAAATCGCTGGAATCGGAAAAATACTTGTATTCGTATGTAAGAAGTAAAAAGACGAGGGCAGCAGAAAAATATTTATCAAAATTCTTACATTTCTTCGAGTATTTACATCAATGTTAGCGATGGTTGCTTGAGCTCTTAAACTTTCAAAAATGCTGAATTTAAATTTGTCTCCGGTTGGATAAAAAGTAACGCGTGTCGGTTTAAACCAGTTTATCACTTTCAGCGATAATATTTTTTTTCGATCGGAGAAAAATGACATAATGAAATAAAAGTTCTCTCTTATACGTTGAACAAAATTTTATTTAATAATTTAATGTACGTCCCCTTTGAAACTGCGTTATCCGACTTGAACCGTAAAGTTTTAGATGTTTAACCTTTTAAAATTTTTAAAAGTGATAAATATAGATGAGAAAAAAATTTGTTTGTAAACATAAAACGCATTATTTTAATCTAATTAGCATTGAACTTTTAAACCAGAAAAATAAAATGAAAATGAATAGGCTTTTAGTCGGATGATAAAGTTTTGCACGTAGCGTTGGCGAATCTACATATTTACAGAATTAGTTGTGTACTGTGTGTACCTGTAGAGCAAGTACGCAGCGCTGCTTGTTCGTCTTACCCAAAGCGGAACGTATCTACTTTGGCGGGTACGAGCGGGGACACGAGAGTTTACTGGAAGAGGAACTTACGCCGCTGTTTCCCCGCTTCCTTCCGGTACTTAAGCAGCTGAACTTTTTAATTTATATTTCATATCTAATTTCCCCGAGCGTGAAGAGCAAAGACAGCCAGGAAATTTAAAGCGGCAAATATACTTAGGGCGCTTCAAGATAAACGCTCACATTGAGTCTATATACATTAAAATTAATGAGCTGCTTTTAGAATTTAATATTTACGTCTTCCGTTCGAATTTATTTATATCTTCCGTTTGAATGAAGCCCGAATGACTGCATAAATACAAAGCTTGATACGGCTATCTCGGTACGTATCTTTTTGTAACTTTTTCATATTTCCGGCGGCAAATGAATCGCCGAATGAAATTTTATCCTGCAATTTAAAATTCATCGGTACGTCGTACACAGAATTCTTTACTTTTGATGGGGTGCTGAAAAAACGCTCCCACGTATCCCACCTTGGTCCGAGTGGTACTTTCAAAGGAATGAGGCAGGAAGAGAAGTAAATGTAAAAGGGGCAAAGGTCGATTTACCGCACCGAGAGGACAAATTTTACCAGAAAAGCAAGCGACAACTTTATATGGAGAAAGTTTTAACTCGAGTATCCTGAAAATTGCCGTGGTCGACCCTTTTTTTCTCCCCTTTTCAAAATTCCTCTTTCTAAAGTCTATTAATTTTCTGCGCATTTACATGATAGAGAATAAAAAAAAGCGAAAACGAGAGTGAAAAGACAGCCAATTCTCACAATCTTTTAGGAAAAATTCGTGTTAGCTTTATTTATTCGAGCTCATGACAAAAGGTATGTAAAAGGAACACAGAAAAAATGCATTCGGTATACATTGAAGCCAACAGCGAAATCAAGGCCTCACCATGGCACATTTACAGGCGCCGTCGACGCAGTACTTGCCCTCCTTGCCGCCGGGAATGCTACCGACGTGTTTGCAGGCGTCCTTGCACTCTTGCTCGGTGCACTCTGCAAAATAAAAATCCGAGTCAGTCGTGCAAAAGTTGAAAGGAGGAAAGCGACGCTCTCCATTAAGCCGTGGAGCCCCACGGGTTGCGTATGCACTTACTCGCTTGGGCGCCGGCCACGATGAGGAGCGCCGCCAGGAGCAGCAGCCAGAGGTGACGCAGCAGTCTCATTGTGCGTGTTTAAGTAAATGGGGAGGAATTTCTCGCAGAGGATTCGTACGGCTTGCACTCGCACCTCCTTCTGTCGCACTGATTTTCAGCGGCGCGCTTTTATACATGCCCGAGAGCGGCTGTTTTGATTTTCGACTAATTTTAGCCGAATGACCTATGCACTTGTAATCTTCCAGCCTTCGATGCATCGATATTAATACGTAACGCCGAAATGCCTAGCAACTTGTTTGCGCTATTTCGACCTTAATAGAACTGAAGGCTGGATGGTATTTTTACCTATAGGAGCGCTCTGCATGTATAAGGTATCAATAGACGCGACTGGCGAAAAAAATAAGTAAGACACCGTAACAGTCGATTCTCTCTTTTTCACATTCGATAAAAGTTACGTATTGCCAGGCGTCTTCTCGCAGCCGTATTATCTCACTCCGTTGCGTAGACGTTACACACACTGCGATGCGCGACCGGCGACCTTGACATTGAACCAATCTATTTTTCTCGTTGTCCGTTAATATTACATCGGCAGCTATATATAAGTACGTCGCGTTGCACGGAAAAAGCGAGAAAGCAGCGAGGCGAGGCAAGGAAAAGAGAAAGCTTTCGAAATTTTTATCAATTTCCGCGATAGCGCGTGATATTGTCGAACTCGGAGGTACTCGGCCGAGCGTTTCAAGAGCGGACGGACCGAGTGTCTGGGTGAAAAATCGGTTGGAAGCTGCGGCTGCTCGAAAACTCGGCAGACGGCAGACGGAGGAGCGAGCGCGCGGGTGCGCTTTCGCAGTCCCGGCACGTACTTCATTTCTGGGTTCTCCCGGGCCGTGCTAAACACAATTAAGCGATATCCGCCGATATTGGCCGCGCACTCCGGCGTACAACCTCCCTCTCCGTTTTACAGGAACCGATCGCGCCGGATTCCTCGCGAGACAGCGACGACGACGCCACTTACGAATTCAGCCACTATGTCGCCGTTGTCGATCTCATTTTCCCGCGGACTCAACCCTGAGGGCTGATTGTGAAATAACGCCTCGCCCCCGGGCTGCTGCATATTCATAAAAAGGTCGTTACGCCGCTTGTACCGAGAGCTGATCCCTATAGACAGTCACGCAGCGAGATTTTAAATTGCTCGAGGCCCTCGTATTGGATTTATTCTGTGTTGGATATAGGTATAACCCGTGTACGGTGAATCCCGGGATCGAAATTCGAACGTTACGCTTTCCACTTGTCTCTGTAAACTGCAGAACCGAGAAATGAGGTTGGGCTCGACTGTATTAAGCTCAAGTATTATGCAGGCCGCTTTCTCTGTCATGTACTTCCAGATTCCCATATCATTTCTGGAAAATCTCGGCGGATATTTTGAATCTATGAAATAAACGTGGAATCGAAAGAGAAGCGCTTTGAACAAGCTCCACGCCGTCTTATCGCGGCACGAGGCAGAGTCGACTCTTTATCATCGGCGATGTCGGGGTCACGGTTTATGCGGGAGATATGAGAGATCAAAGCTAGATTCGGTCAAAGAGCTTAGGCTTCCCTTTTTTATTATTTTCTTGAGGCCGCGCGTTATGTTGATTCGCCGGGATACGCTTGCACCGGTCACTTTTGCCGGACGCGCACTTTGACATTTAAATTTCGCCGCCGAAAAATCTCCTCATGAAAGTAAACACGATTTGTGTTAAAATTTTCATACAGTCTCTTTTTTATTTTTTACTACGCCAGCTACGAGCCATTATTCCCGCCACGGTTCTTTTTTCACAAAAATCACACTCCTCGCCTGAATTCTCGAAAAAAAGCTCCGTCGACAAGTGGAACAAGTATCGCTTTCGGGCCAATAAAAAGAGTGGCTCTTCAAATCGAGTCAAAAGAATAATTGACGAGTATCGGCGCAAAAACCCGAGGATTTACGAGAGGCAAGGCAAATGGAGAGGGAGGGTCGAGGGGTATAAAATTCCCATTCTAGAGTACACGCTGAAGTTTCCTTGACTGTTACGCGTGGCTGATGAAAACTTTAAATGGCTTGGCGCTAAATGCATACGATCGTCAAGTTCCGCTTCTCTTTCCCATTTAAAGTTTCAACGAGTATACACGCCACCCCCGGGCACAATTTAACATTTCTTCGACTATCGGGATCATTCGCGCGGCTGGATTTATCGATTTTGCTTTCCATACAAATTGCCGGAAAAAGCACGTCGGCGCGCACCGATAAACCCTGCGGACAATTAAGCTCGCGCGGGTAAACAGGGGGGCGCAGCGGCTCGGCCCGCCAGGCGCGAACGTCGGGATATAAGCAGCAGATTGATCATATCGGAAACGAGATGATCCTCTCTGACCACCGGAACCAGGTAAAAGCACGCGCGCACGGGATATTCATCGTATCGGCTTAATTAGTCGAATATCTTCTACTCTATTAATCGCCACGTACTAAACTTCGAATTTCATGTATCAACGCTCGCTATCAGTGCTCGCGCATAACGGAATGCTAATTAACTCGGAGCAGCTGACAAGTTTCATCCGACGCTAACCGAGATCGTCCCATCCGATAATTCGCTGCAATTAATTATATCTCCAGCTTCCTTATTTTTTACGCGCAGAACTAATAAATAAGGCAAATAGAGAATCTGCAGTTAACGGCGCAGTCGTGAAAAGGAGCCTCTGTTTATAAACCGTTTGTTTTCCTGCACTCGACCGTCGAGCTCCAGAAGAAGACAGAAAGGGAAGCTGCGAAGCTATCGTCGAGGTTGCGCTTTAATATTCGGCGCAGAAGCAGCAGCCTCGCCGCGCGGCACAATAGCGATAACAGCTGCTTGTTATTTGCCGCGCGACGAGTCACGGCGCGTGGCTCGGCCCGTTCGCTCGCCTGTCGATAATTTGCCGTATAGGGAAGCGAGGCGCGCGCTCGCGAGCGGCCCCAGATAGCGCGTTGCCGGGCGCGTCTGCATCGATATTGCGATATTTGCTTCAGAAGCCCCGGCCCGAGGAGCACGCCTCAGTAATTAAGCCGGACTCGTCCCGGCAGCGGCCATTATTCAAACGATTACGGAGGAGCCGGCGATAACGCGTCGACACCGTCGCTCCCCCTTTGCCCCCTTCGACCGCTCGCAAAGGCTTGGCAACTTTCACTTGCGAGCCGACTCTGCTCCGACTGCAGATTACCCGATGTTTCCGATTATAGCCGGTGTAATGCCGTTTCTCGCGGAGAAACATATGGAACTTTCATTTTTTGCGTGCGTGGAGAGTCGGTTACGAGTTGTAACTGCTTGTAATAATTTATTTTTAGTCTTTGAGTCGCACGAAGCTCACGATGAGTGTATGACATTTGTTTACACTCAACTATCGGCTGATTACGTGAATGCGGTCTCGTGTCAATAAAAAAGGAGATTCATCAGAAGTAAGGTGGTTTTTCCCCAATGATAAACTTTGGAATATTTTATGGCGGCGTAAATGCATGCATTTGATGTACGTGAATGACAAACTTGTAATTAAGTGTCTACAAATAGTCAAGCGCTATCTGAATACATTTTGTAAGCGCCATTTAATAAGTAGCATTATAGTGTAAGCATTTATCAACGTAAAATAGGTGTTGTGAAACGAAATAACATATTACGTACTTCAAAAAACGAAATTAATTGCTTTTTATTGCAAATAACTTTTCACAATTCCATTTTTGGTATTTAATAACAAAAATGATTATATATCTTTTTATGATTCCAGGAAATAACACGTTTCCCATTATGCATACAACAATGACTAATTAGTAATTCTGGAATTATGCATCTTTACCCCAAATTCATTTCGATATTTCACAAACAAGAAAACTTTATTAGCTCCTTTATTTACTCGTTTTGTTTAAACTTATAATTGAATTAAATTTGAATTTATTCGTAATAATTGTATTTGAATATAAAAAGTTCGTATGCTGACCCTTATTTGCCTTTTCAAATTCTCACCAACGCGGAGTTTTGGGTTACAGTTACATCATCCTTCCTATTTACCTTCCATCCCATTACACGAATCTAAATTAATCTCCATCGATAAATTCTCGTGATCGCCTGCTACATATCACGTCAAGAAGAAAATTCGGAAAGAAAAAAGAAAACAACCGCGTATTGATTCTAGACACTCGTTTAAGCTTTTTTTTGCGTGTTGAACGCGCCGAAATCGTCAGAATATTTTTTTCCAATTACCATAAAGGTAACCAATGCCTGTATAGTTTCGCCTTTCGACCAAACAAGGAATCCGAAATATGGTTGATTTTCAAGACGATTGGCGCAGTCGGTGCGCTCAAAATGCGACGTACGTCAGCGAACTTGGAAAACAATTTCAAGCCCCATTGGCTCTTTCGCGAGTCACGAATACTCGATAGTTGGCCACTCCCCCCGCCTACAGCCTTTTCAAATCCGCAAAACAACGCGGCTAAGCCCTGCCGTTTCTCCGAGGTACAGAACGACCAGGCCCGAACTTTATCCTCAATCTTCTTCAGCTTCCGCTCGCCCCCACGCGAATGCTACTTGCTTTCAAAGTGTCTTCCCAAAGTTTCTCATTGAACTCTCCCTCATTTAATTTGTCATACTTAAGGGATGCACGGAGATTAGATAAACTTTATGTACGAATTTTTTTTTAATTTTTACTGCTCAATAAGCTAAATAGGATGTGATAAGGTAGCTTTCCAATTTGCAAAGAACCGTCGGTAAAGGGAAAGTTAAATTAAATAAAATATGCCCGTTGCGGCCTCGATAAGATAACGTTTAACAGAGGTGCCCGGCGTCCCCCCATACATGCGCGCGTCACTCGGCCGTAGAAATGTTCGATTAAGCAAATTACATGTTTCGAGTAAGATAAGGAGGATCCTCGGAAAATTGAGGAGGCGAAAGAGTTTTTCGTAGATGAAGGGGAGGGAGAGAGCGAGGGGTTGCGGCTTCTATTAATATCGATTACCGCTCGACGCGAAGTCGCTTGGCGCGGCTACAGCCACGGAGGACTAACGGCACGACTCGTTAATCTTGGACACATGATGGATGAGCGCCGTCGCACCGCATTAACATTCGAACTTGGTGGAACGCACCGCGCGCGCAGCTCGCAAATTTTCCGACCCTACGGCGACAAAACAGTCGGGACGATAACGCGACTCTCTTTATCGCGCGCGCATTCAAATCTTGCCCCGTGTCCCGCCGTAGATCCTTACGAGCGCGATGAATTTATACCATTGCGAAATCCTCCCCGAGAATTCATCTATTATACATTCGCGCGCGACGCTGTTTACTTTCCGGGCGTCAGTCGCGAATCTTCATCTTTAACGGGCTGCTTCCATTTATTTCTCTTTTATTTTTTCAGAGGAAATATCGCGCGCTTATTTGCATTCGCATATTTGTTCGAAAACTTTACTTGTTGTCTCTTTTCTAGCGACTTTTTTTTATTTTTCCTGCTTTCCCGACGTGAAATTTCATTTAAAAACAAAAGGCAGAATTATGCGGCAATCGCAATATTTCGCGATTGCGCAATTCTCTACTTTTTTCCTTCTTTCGCTGCTCTCTGGAATTTAAGGGAAACTATTCTCATGCAAAATTCGTCTAATTTTAACATAAATTATGAGCAGCCTGCGGTATAAAGAGTTTATGGATCAGCGCATACCCCTTCGGGACGAATACGACTCGACTGATAATATTTCAGTAGTAACAATCCGTGTTTGGTGCGGCACGAATGCGCACGATACTGTTCGCAATTTTGTAATGCCAGAATTAATATAGAACTAATAATTTGCAGATGCTGCAGTATATACACATACATATTTAAATACAACCTCTGGTTTGTACTGTAGGTGTAATAAGTTACAGTGTGGCATTGATCTAATGAGTACAGTAAGAGTAGAACGTATCCCGCTGTATCCCGCGTACTACAAACTAAGTGCAAACAATCTCCAATGCTGTATTAATATCGAGAAGGAACTTTCTCTCGAGGAAAGCCGTAAAAATCAAAATGCAGAAAAATAAAAATTTAATGAATATTCCGCTCGCAAGGCTGCGAAACAAAAACTTTATGCTTGCAAGCAGCAGATGCGAGTGCTTTAGATTAGCTCGACGTTCGTGCGGCGCTCCTCGCTCCGCGCTTCTCATCTTTGATAAAAATTCCAGGAGACGAGGCGAGCAGAAGGGCGAGCGGAAAGGCGAGCGAAGGACTCGAATGGGATAAAATAAGCGACTCGGCAATTTGCATGTTACTTCGTACACGAGTGGCTCGTACGGCGGCAAGATCGGTGCACGCTTTTAGTCGCAGAGGAAAGTATTCACCGTACCTATATACGGTCGTAGCTAGAGGGCCGCCGAGTGGCCGCGCGGCCTCATAAACGCTCCAACGAGCTTTCCTAAGAATGATAACGAGATTACGCGTCGCTCGCACAGCCTCCCTTCTTATGCCCCGATGGCGAGACGGGGCTCTCTTATTAAAAGCCCGAAAGGGCTGACGCTGGCGCGATCTTTCGAATTTCGCCGGTCAATTCGATTTCCCGCGGTGTTTCGCAATACTAGCGCCGCGTAATTCGATTCCCGGCGGCGGGCTCCGGCGCACCGCCAGGTAGCCGCCTCGATAAAACTTAAATTTCCCGAGGACCTCCGGGTTATTGCTAATTGGCCTCTCGCTTACAAAATAGCCGGCGCTCTTTATTGGCTCGCCCGAGCGCCGCATATTGCGATTCGTATCGCCTTCCGGGGCGGCAAGCCTTGCGAGCGCGCATTTTTCCGCTCCACCCGCAGTTATCGCTTCCGTTTCTTTAAATCCACTTTTATTAGCCGCGATAAGGCGCTCGTCGATTCACCCCGAGCTAACGAAATTAATGGTTGACCGAACTGTAGGGCTTTATGTTGGGCGAGGCGCCGCTGCTCCGCATGAGCGCGCATAAATGAAACGTCGGGCCATTTTTCGGGTTATACCACGTCGGGAAATAGAACAACGTGTTTATTATCGAGCGTTGATTGTGCACTGCAGCAATCTCGTATGCAATCACCGGAATTCGATGGGACGGTAGGCAGATTTACGAGTAGGAAATGACGGTTTTTACGCGCGTGCAATGTGTAGGCGCGGTATTAAAAAGCAGATTTGCCGGATCCCTTTTATTTCCTCTACCTTGTATAAACCCATTCATATACACCGCTTGACGACCTGGCGTTATTCATCCGTCATCCATTTCGATTTTTCTCTCGTCAAATTGACCAACCGTAAAAAAGCGACGAATCACTCATTAACCGCGTAAGGGTGGACGGTTTATCAAGCAGAATTGAAAGTTTACGCTCGAACAGTGGGTAACTTTTATCCTTCGGATTTCTCCGATGGAGCTTGCAGACTTGCAAAACGGCTGCGACGGGAAGAATAAAATACGGCGGCGGATTACGGAGCTCGTCGTCCCGACGCGAGTGAAACGCCGCGCAAAAATTCAAAAGCCCTTTATGTCTGTCGCCTCCTTCTTTTTAACGCATGCAGGCCTCGACGCCAAGTGGAAATATACTACAATGTTAAGCTTTCCGCAAGAATAAATCTTTGAAGCTTTGAGTTTTCGGAGCGCGCGTATCTCGCGTGCCTACCTCCCCTATTCGTAGTCAAATGGCAAAAGCGGAAATTCCCAGCAGAATGTGACACCACTTGCACCCGATCCAATGCCGAGTCCAATGCCTCCCCCGCCGGGAAGTAAAAAAAATTGTCCTCTCTTCCTTCGAAATTTATCCAGCAGTATAGAAAAAGGAGTCCATTTTATTAGGCATCCGGCTACCCAAGGATGAATAAATAAACAGCAGGACATGGCGAATGGATGGCGGTTTCTTTGTTTTCTTTCTTTTTTTTATACCGAGCCGCACAGAGCATGGGGGAGAGCGAAAGGATCGGGGTCGGTTGCGCGCAGGCTTCTCGCAAGCTTCGCGCCCTCCGGTGGGGAGTCGAACTTTGGCCAGTGTCATGGTTAGTTCGTGCAGTAGCGTCGCGACGCTCGAGGCGCGCGTTTGCCCGAAACCGCGCGCTCCGCCTCGCCCACTCGCCCGCTCGGCTCTCTTTCTCTCTTTCCTTCTCGGAGCGGGGCGAGTTTTACCTGTTGCCTATGTGCGCTGCTCGACTGAAATACTTCTCGATTCGAACAGAGCCTACGACGATCGCTGCCTTTTCAGGCTCCGTAAGTAAGCGTGTTTACAAACCCGTCTGGACTTTTTTCCGAATAAGACACCCCTTTTTTGCAAGTTGTAGCTACAAGGCGCTTGGGTGCGATCAAAAATTTTGAGTGGGCGCTACCTTTTTTTGTCACGCGGTCGAGACGTGGGCTTACCTTCCAGTGACACTTTTTTTATGAATTTATATTAGAAATTCTTTTTTCGGGAGCTTAAATGAAGATTTTCGTTTATGCTTCAACTAAGATTGATTTCACGTCATAAAAAATAGTGAAAAAATAAGGAATTGTACTTTAATTTAATTTCACTTAGAAGCAGCGATATAGACAAAGATGGACATCGTATGAAATTTTTCGAATTCTCACTCTCGGTACTCACTGAGATTTACTGACACGTGGATAATTCGACGCCGAGTAATTTAATTAATATCTAAAGGACTTTTTTAAAAAAATTTTGATCAATCTTCTGGAAAATAGTTAGAATTCAATCAAAGTTCAGTCAACAATAATTTGTCCAAGATTCTGAAGATAATCCGATAAAATTTTAGCGGAATGATTTACGAGTAATTGCATGCATAAAATCTTCCAGTCAAATTTCTCTTTAATGATGTTAAAAGAGATTCCAGTGGAGATTGTATTATTTACCAAATTAATCACTCGCAAAGCGAATTTGCATACAAATTGTACCCCTCCGAACTTAAAATCTCTGAAAAAGGAACAGAATAAGTAAATAAAAAAGTTAATGAATTTCTGACAGTTACAACGAAAATTAGGTTTTGTTGATTTTTTCTAGAAAAAACAATGTTGATTTAAAAACGTGATGTGTTCTTTTAAAATTTTGCATTTCTAAAAACAATGCATATTCATTGATATTTTTTATGTTTTATATAAAATGTGCTTTAAATTTCATATTTTTATGCGAACATCGCCAACTAGCGCAGGAACAACACACTGAACATGTTTGAGATCAAATAATTAGTAGCCGAAAATGTTTTTTTTTTTATCAAAATATAAAGAAAGTCAAGAACAGAAAGGCTAACGCTTAACATTTTAAAACATAGTAATTTAGAAAATACTTTCTTTTTCTTTTAAAAGAGAATGTAATCGCGATTTACATTATATTATTTTTTTCCTGTGATGATTTATTGCCTAAAAAAAGATTCTTTGATAAATATTAAATTTTGGTCAGAATAATCGAAACAAATCTTTGTTACTTTGGCTTTCTTCTTATTTCGATTTAACAAAATATACCCCAAAGTTTCGTAATTATCCGTGACCCAGTGGTCATGTCATCTCTTGCTGAACTGACGACTTTATCTCACGAAAATTGTGTCAGTATGGTAATTTCTATCTGATACGTTTGCACCTACATTCGTCATTTGAATTGATTGGGATCTTCTAATCTGTATCCAGCATGCACATAGTACTGGTGAATGCATACAAAGTGCTAATTTAATTTAAGCACTTTGGTTCCATAGGTTTATATATGTAATAAAACCAGCAACTCACAGCCATCGATTCAATAGACCTTGTTCAAAAGGACTCGGCAGTGCTTTTTTGCGTCAAGCAACTCCATTCGTTGTGCCAATATTTACGCCATTATAGCATACCGCGCGAACGCGGGAAAAAAGTATGCCCGTTAAAATTTACCTCCGCAAGTATGCATTCCGCCGGGGATTCGTGAAGCTTTGGCCATTACCAGACTATCGCTGTTTTATTCAACCCCTCTCGCGTAATAAAGACACACCACAATCCATGGCAGTTTTTTTTTCACCGCTGGAGGACCGAAAGCCGTGCGACGAGGAAAAAAACGGGTCCGAGGAGGTAAAGGTTCGGCGCGTTATCGTGAAACTCTACGCGAGCCTTATATTGTTGCCGCGAGATTGAAGCTGGGTTATTTATCGTCCCTGCTGCTTCGCCTCGGCCTCTCCGCCCCCATGTAATCATACGGGGATCCTTAGAAGTTTTCGAGGCCATCGAGAGGCCATACCTGGCGGAGCGACGCATCAAATTTGACGCCAGGGTGTAATACAACGTCCCCGTAAAAAGATGTAGCCTGGAAAAGCGCGCGCCTGCCGGCTTTGGTCAATATTATCACGAATCGCAGCGGCGTCGACTCTCTCTCGTGAGCGCAATTTTTCGAGAGTGCCCTTAATGAGAATCTCCTCGGCGGTGAAATGACGTTCGCGACCCTATCCATCCCCTTCCTCTCCGCCCTCTCTCTCTTTTTCTTTCTCCCTCTGTCGTACTCTATTTGTCGTGGACGGAAACGAGAATCGCCGGCTGTCTCTGTCCTCCTTTCGAGCAAAGCTGGAAGGCGTCGCGAGGAGCCGGCCGAGGCGTCCTCTCGGTTAGATTGATCGAGGAAAACATACCGGTGCGACGCGCCGTGTTATTTTGCCGCGAGCGCGAATGATCGCGATCACATCAATGCTACGTAGGAGCGCGCGATTGATCGTCCTGCCGCGAGTGTTTAATTTTCGCCGCGTTAGGGACGTTACGGTGAAAAATGCCCGTTGATGAGGGCAAGAAGTGCCTCGGGATGATGATCGCTTCCTTTTCGCTGGAAAATGAAAGCCGTATTTCAAATTTTTTTGCTCTAACGAGTGCCGGCGCGTCTCCCGCCGACGATGCCTATATCGCGACATAAATTTTCTCGAGGTAATTTTAAATTGTTTCAGTTTTGCGCTGCGGCTGAGCGAGCCACAAAAGTGCTGCGAATATAAAGTTTAATTTTAAAGCGTGTTGTAAAAGATAACAGGGTTTCCATCAAAGTTATTAGCTTTTCGAATAAAAAACTCTCGCCACTCTAAGTTAAGTCGATCTTTACCTTGAAATGAGTTTCCAATCTTTTAAACCCTTTCATCGCAATAGCTTCAATCTCGTTAATACAATAAAAAATTTATCATCCATTAAAAATTTAATGCCAAATTTTTGTTTCCGCCAAAAAAATCATGTTGCTCGCTGATTAAATGGAAAATTTGCACTCGGTAAACGCCATATTAGTATGCTATATGTTAAGAAGTATTTAATCATAGAATTAAACAAATAATCAATTTAAAATGAGCGAATTACTAGTAAAATATTTACATACATTATTAGCAAACGTAACACTTACATGCTTCTTTGAAGTAATTGAGAAACAGGATTTTCTGGGAAAATTTAACTGGAAGCAAAATATGCACATCCTTATAGTTTATACAAACTCTGTATTTACCACTACAACCATACCTACGAATTCACGTAATTCGATGCGTGTTGTATCCATCAAGTCAAAGTCTTATCAGAATCAGCAGACGTGTACTTCAGGTACACAGATATATCGGTTACGTCACCTTTAAAACCTTGACTACACTTATTTTAAACCAAATCAACTAATTTTACTTTTAGTAGTTTCAAGCAATTTTTTGGGGATATTATATATTTTGAAACACAGGCATTTAAGATTTTTTCATAATTTTTTCAATTAAATTCAAGGTTTGCACATAGCGATAACTTTACATACATTTCACCTTCAGAATGCATTAGTTCGATTAACTAATTCGAAAAAAACTTCTCCCCGTTCCAGTAAAGCTATTGGGTAGTTGAATATTTGTTCAGTCCATCCCGGGGGTTTAAAATTTTTCCAATTCTCTTTTTTCTATGAAATTCAAACATATTTCTGATGAAGCGGCAAGTAATTTAGTTTCGAATGTTTTTCATCTCGCGATTGTTTTTTGTTTATACCCATCAAAATGTTATTCTATTGAAAAGTGTACTTAGTTAACTACATTCGGGTTTTGTTCAAAGTAAAAAGCACCGGGTAAACGCGACAAGTTTATTGTATACTTGCGCATCAAAGTAGGTCACTCTTTCGCGATTCAAGCAAAACTTTTGACTGCCGCATTAAATTATTTTTATTTGTGCACTTTGTTACAAGTGTCAAAATTCTATCGGAGTGGATCTCTACATTTGAACGACGAATTTCGATGAAAATTCCTTGCACGTACGCGGAATTGAACAATTTTTATGAACGAAGTAAAATCTGTCGCAGTGAAAATTCCATGTTTAAAAAAATTCTCGTCATACGAAAAATTTCCATAAAAAGGAGGCAAATAGAGCTGCCAATCTCAGTCGGGGTTTTTATCGATTATTTTCGATTCCGAGTCGTGAAATTGGTTCGTAAGCAATTGCGCTATCTTGGCGAAATCATTTATTAGAAGCCGACTTATACTCTCCGGACAGAGTCATTTTTTCGAATATTTCAATTTCAAAATTAAATTAAGCGCAGAGCCTCTCGCAGCATAAAAGTGCAAATAACGGGCGCGTATTTTTCTTGCTGCGTCAGGACAAAGGCCCTCGCTCTCGTAAGTGCACGCGCGACCCCCACCTCATTCTCTCCATTATCCCGCAGGCTTACTTATACACTACATCCCGCAGAAATTATTTCCATTCCGCGAATATCGCTCACGGCGGATTTGCAGAGCTGTTTAGGCGCAGGCATCGGGCCGCTCTCGCTCTAATTAAATTCTAGTTTCTCGTGACTTGAGACCGCCGCGATCGTTATTTTACGCCGGGGGCCGCAATAGGACACGCGGCCTCCTCTTTATTAATTGGCCCCTGGCATAAACGAATGAGACTGACGGTTCATTATCTCGCGAGCGACGCGAATTTTGCTATAAAATCCTCCTTCTAGGGCCAGCCCGAGGAAACGAATCGAGCGCTCGCAGAAATAGACGAATTTTGCCCGCTGGAGCAAGCTTTGCGTTTTCCGCTTTCAAATGAGCGGTTCGAGAGCGGAACTGAATCACTCTGCGGCCGACGGCTTATTTTCGGTGCGCGTACGCTCGCAATGGCCAGCGCCTAATGCACAAATTAATTCAAGGATTTTGCCTTCAGCATGCGTTTGCTTCAACAAAGTACTCTGTAAAATTAAACTAATTTCGCTAAATGATTAAAAAGTTTTTACCAAAGCGAGTTCCGAGAACGTCAACGAGAACGGCAACAAATTTTAAATTTACTTTGCTCTTCGCTAATGCTTGCTTTATCCTTAAATTACATTGTTCAATTTTCGCCCACTTATTTTTCTTTAAATTCTCAAGTCCGCGGCGCATTTTCCTTAATGTATTCAAATAAAGAGAACCTCAAACTTTTGTCTTTTCGCTTATAAAAAAGTTTAGACTTTTATTAATGGGCAAACTTTCGCGCAAATAATCAAGCTTATGCTTGAATTTCAAGATATTGAATAATTTATTGATTTTACATTCTAATTACTGGTATAAAGATTACGAACAAAGAAGTTTAGTAAAGTGGATCTCTTCCCCCTTTTTAATTTCTTTATAATGCGCGAGCTAGCAACGCAAAGCAAACACAATCTCCGCAAATAAGTTCTATACGTTTAATAATTTATTGTAATGTGATGTTTCCGCTGAAGAAAAATAGAACATCAAAAGCGGTGGCGATTAGGAAAAAAGCTCCTACTTATTTGGCAAACTCACTCTTGTAAAAAAGCCATATGCACGTTAATGAAAGCAGCCTCCATTAGTTGGCCCCGTCCACGCGTAAGAGAATCAGAATTGCGTTTTTCACGGAAAATAAACTCGACGGCTGCGACACAAAAAGCAGAAAGCGTTTTTTCCGCTCGCAGATGGCCCCGGACGTCAGCTGATCGAGCGCCGCTGAAACATGGAGCCGCCGGTGGAGCAGCAGCAGCGGCTGTCGAACGTGACGGAGATGCTGCGCAGGCTGAACATCACCGAGGAGGACATCGCGCTGTACTGGAACAGCTTCCGGCCGACGGCGACGAGCCGGTCCTGCTACTGCGACGGCCTGGTGCTCCGCGTCGCCGCCTCCTACCGCTCGTACCACGGCTACGTGGCCCTGCTCGTCTGCAGCTTCGGCACTCTGGCGAACCTCCTGAACGTCGTGGTGCTCACGCGCAAGGAGCTGCGCCGCGCCCCCATCAACTGCATCCTGACCGGCCTCGCCGCCGCCGACGTCCTCGTCATGCTCGAGTACGTGCCCTTCGCCGTCTACGAGTACATCGTGCTGCCCGAGCGCAGGCTCTTCCCCTACGGCTGGGCCGTCTTCATCCTCTTTCACATGCACTTCAGCCAGCTGTTGCACACCATCAGCATCGCCCTCACCCTCACCCTCGCCGTCTGGCGATACATCGTCGTTAGGTAAAACTTTGCTTAAAAGCCTCTCCTCCCTTATTTTTTCCCGGCCCTTTTTCCCTTGTTTCCCTTTTTTTCCCTTTTTTCCCTTTTTAGGCTAACTTTTTGATCTCCCTTGCGACTGATCGGCTTATCTAATTTGCTAATCCCGAGTTACAGGTTCCCCCATTGCAGTAGCAGCTGGTGTACGCCGCAGCGCTGTTGGATCGCGTTGCTGAGCAGCCTGCTAACTGCGACACTGGCCTGCTTGCCCAGCTACCTCGTTTTCGGGGTGAGTAGCCAGCGATTTTAATCAATCGATATCGACGTGCACTGCTCGTACTTTTTGGCTTTTGCCCAGGAGCGCGCATAAAGCCAGAAACGGGGCAACCGATTTCGCTGTGGCGCAAAGCTGGCGCCATTCTTATCAAAAGCGCCAACAATTGATGGCCAAAGCCAAACATTTCTTTCTTCGACAGTATCGCCCTCATAAAGAGCCACTGTCGTATCTTTGAACAACGCTGGCGGATATTTCAACTCCGTCAATTAATTGCCCTTTATCGGAATTGTGTATTCAAACCTCTTTGTGGAAGACAGTTAGCTCTTGAACAATCGTTAGGAAACACTAATTGCTTCAAGTATTATCTGGAAAACTACAAGCTACTGTAAAGTAAATTATCGATATTCTGCTTCTATAATGAATTAATTTAAAAAGAACCGAATAACGATGTAATTACGCCGCGAATTTGCATAATAACGGATTATTATTACTTCTTTTTCGACCTTGTTGAGATCATAATTTCAGAATTATTAGGGAAGTCAGAGTAATAGCTTTCACGTTTTCAAAAGTTATACCCTCAATTAGTAGTGGTGTAATACCGCATAGCTCGCAATTTTTCTCAAAAAACATTTTCGCTAATTTCGTTTCCACGAACACTTAATTTGTTTGAAATTTATTCAACATTTTTATTTCTTTTTTAAATTCATGGTTAAATTATGATTTTTTTTTATTTTTCAATTGAATACGAAGGTTTTACTACATTATTATTATTAATTGCACAAAGGTAAAACACGAATACAGCTTCATATTATTTTCAATGAAGTTCTGTTGACTGATCTGTGCCGATATAAATTAAATCCATTAACGATCACTATTGCTGTAAAGTAATTTTCATTTTATGTTACGTTCTATAAATTTAACAATTGATCTCAGTTGAAGTAGTAAAATTTATTAAAAATATTGTGGGCGTAGTTTAAACATTTATTAGATTATGAATTTATAATTTTATATTTGCATTTTTACCTCAAGTAAAGCATTTTCGAAAATGTTTAAACTTAAACTTAAACTTAAATAAATAAAATATACTATGACGTGATACATGAGGCAATTATTTTATTGCCGCCCGTCAAAAGTTTATTTTTATCGCGCTTTTATTTGAAAAGCTAACAGTCGAATGTCAATCAAACTTGCGACCGCGGGTAATCTGACGTACAGTAATCGCGTTAAAAATGAAAAATAAGTAAAAAATCTTAGTAGGTCGATATTTTATTTTCTATTTATATATACTGCTTTTAAGACGGCAAGGCCGAGGGGCGCGCGGACGCAACGGAAAGGCGGAAAAGTAATGTAATAAGGCTTGGGGAGAATGAGAGACAAATGCCCGGGCTGATTATTGCGTTGCCTCGTGGTAGATTCGAGAGCAGCATGTGCACGAGAAGGAAGGCCTGGCGGTGCTATACGTCGTCGACGCCAGTCGGATTCCTTCGAGCGACGACCCCGACGACGGCCGGGGTCTACTCTACAGGCTGAACTTCTGGCTGCTCGGCGTGCTTGTCAAGCTGCTACCCTGCTTCGTTCTCACTGTTATTAGCTGCCGCCTCATACAGGCCCTCTACAAGTAAGCATAACACGCAATTTATGGCTTTTCATTCGTCACCCTACCCTTTTCATTTCGTTTAATCACATCCAAGTATTTTCACCTACCTCGTGATTACTCGCTTACGCGTTTATTATATTTACTTACTTTTTTCATTTCGTGCGCGCCGATTTATTGGGCTCGAACACGAAATAAAACTTTGTGTTTCTGAAATCACGGTATGCGAGATAATTAATCTAGCTAATAATAGTGTTTAACCATCGCAGCTCGATGCTGTTGATTTAATGAGCAAGTAACTGTAATTGTAAATTTTAATTAATTAAGTTAATTAAGTTAAAACAATGAGCTCAATATAGAGGAGCTTAGGATAATACAAATACTGATTCCGAAAGCAGAGCCAAGGCACGGAGGCGGCTGCTGCGGCCAGTGGACGGGCAGGAGATGCCGGTGGGCCGATCGGAGCGTCGCGCCGACCGCACGACGCGCATGCTGGTGGCCGTGCTGCTGCTCTTCCTCATCACCGAGATCCCCCAGGGTGTGCTGGGCCTACTTTCGGCCCTCCTGGACGACTGCTTCTTCCGCAGCTGCTACAACAGCCTCGGCGAGATCATGGACATCCTGGCGCTCTTCAACGGCGCTGTCAACTTCATCCTCTACTGCTCAATGTCGCGTCAGTTCCGCACTACCTTCGGCCAGCTGTTCAAGCCCAACATCGTCGTCGGCAAGTGGCAGCCGGCCTGCACCCATCAGACCGACATCCAGAGCACCTACGTTTGACGCCTGTCGCGCCGGCTCCTTCGGAACAATGGCCCCGCGAAATGCGTAAGCGACACCCACTACTATCCTTCAGCCCGTCACTCCGTACGTGTACCAGGTGTTTTTCCCGTGAAACAATTTTATCAGCCGAGCGTGGGACGCGCGGAAGAGACACGTACTCCTTGTCCTTTGACCCAGGACAGAGCGAATTCCTCCAAGATTAAAGTGCCGGCGGATCCTACGGCGACCGGCGCATCCAGTCCGACATCCCTCGAGCATTCATCCTAGCTGTGACCCCTTCTTGCATATACATGCGACTCCTCCATATGCGACGCAATAATAGAATGAATATAAGACCTCTCTGCCCTTCTTCCACCGCGTTTCTTCCCTCCTTCGCCTTCGCTCTCTCCTACCCTTATACCTTTCAATCTGGTAAACGTGAAATATATAATATATAAACAGAGAAGCCTGTAGCGGCGCGACGCGTCTTTACGCACGCTTCTCTCACTGTTTCTCGTATTCCGATGTCGTTCCTACGGCTTTTTTGTGATATCCAAAGAGAAATCTCCACTCCCGTGGATAGAAAGCAAAAAGAAATTCAACTTTGCGAACATTCAGAGTCTTTCTTTCGAAACTTATAAACCAAAATCCAAATGCGAGAGATCGCGAGGATAGTTCGGTAAGTATTGAATCAAGCGTCCGTAAACGGTGTCAGAATTATTTTTTTAAATGCGATTCTTACGATACTACGCGTATATTGACAACGAAAACCATTATATTGTCACGTCGTTTTATTAATGAAAGGTTCGATAAATCGATGTTTCGTTTGTACATGAAAAATAACGTCGTTCCCCTGAGATATTCCTTTTTTTAAGAAAAACCGGTAAAAAGTAAAAATATAAGCTATAAAAGGATTATAAAGAATATAGATAATGTAATCTTGATTCACTGATAAGGAGGTTTACAGCTTCTGAGCCCAGCTGGATATCTCCTAACAAACTTGAGTCTCGATATCCTTGACAATGTAAATCTAAATATTGTTGTAAAATAAAACGCTTCAACTAATGTTTTATATAAATTCTTCTATTACCTATTTTCTTTTCATTTTCTTTTTTTTCATTTTTCTCCCCTATAGTATTAAGTAATTTGAAAAGAAAATAAAGATCATTATTTTTGATTATATCATATAATGATGTGCTAAAAAAGTATTTTGTTTCATTACTTATTGGATCTACACGGAAAATCTACTTTCCCCACAGATAATAGCTCAATTTTGGTGATTTGATGTCAATGTGATATTCTATATGTTTATTAAAGGAAATGTATCCTTCGGGTGGATAAGAAAACTTATTTTGGCGCAAGGAAAAACTACATTAATTCACTTACAAAGTAAACAGTCATTTGATTCTCACATTAAATTAATTAGTTAAAAGGGAAAAAAGGTTGCAAATTTTTTTGCAATTAGCATCTAATCACTTATTAATCATATTTAATAAGAAAAATGGTTTTTATGAAAATTTTTTCATAAATGTCATGCATACTTAATTTCGAACGATTCATTATACATTTTAATAGCAGCGTTTATTCATGAAACTTTTTTTTTAATAAAGACTAATATGAAAGAATGACGCGGTGTGCTCACGAGTAAATTTAGTATAATTTTCTTTGCCACTGTTTTCTTATTACTTCCACAGCCCTCTCGGGCATTATTTAATTTTTCGTAATTGCTATTGCGGTAAATGCAATACTTTATGAATCATCAGACGTTTTAATCAAGTCGGCTACATTTATTGCAGTTAGTTTTACTATTTCTTTGATCGATAGGGAGACGAGCAGTAATGAGAACCGGTCGTTGAAAATATTGCAGCAAGCGTGATTAAGTAAAATAAAGTTCCTTCGCGTGCCGGTGACGAATCAGTTGTGTACATTTTATTAATTATGCAGTCGCGACGAAACACTTTCTTGCTCGAGAGTTTCATTACCGTCTCACCTAATCTTACAGAATAACTTTTGCAGTCGAACGATACTCAAAGTGACAAGATCAAAATGTCATTTTATTCGCCTTTTTCATTCGGTTCTTACTTCTACTTCTTCACACTTCGTCCTCAGTCAACGTTCGCTGCTCTTCCATGAATAGAGTATTGAACTGAGGTTGATCTTCGGTCCGTAGCTTTGCAACCAGCTGCTTAGCCATTTTCGTTATCTGCAAAGAGAAGATTGAAGCGAGCATTTAAGTAATGCGAAAAAAATATAAATTTAAAAACCAATTTAACTCGTTCATCTTATGAAAAAGTTGGCGGGAGTTTCGAAAGTTAGAGTTTATAAAGTGCGATGGCTAGGTATATATAAGTGGTGCGCGCCTTGCCTAGACCGAGTCGCCACTGCTTCATACTGATTTGCGAAAAATCGATGCTCGAGGATATAGGACGCCGGAAAAGATAAGGATTTCCTCGGGGAAAAATAAAACGGTTACATAAATTAGCTTGAAAAATAGTTTACTAGCGTTATTAAGATAGCCCGAGAGGGTTACTCTATAAAATAACTATCTTAAACCAGATTGCTCCTCGACACTTTCAGCCAAAAGTACGAATAACTCATCTCGGGGAAAATTCGGTCGGTAAATAACGCATAAAAGTTTCATGTCGAAAAAGATGCAATTCAAGTAATAAATTGCGGGAGAGATAATAAATACTAACTACCTGGCAAGCGGGCGGAGAAGTTGCGCGCCTTTGGAGAAGCGCGGCCCGACCATAAAGCAAATTCGTCTGCAGTTTTCGGGTAATTCTGCGTGGAGTTGGGTTTCTAATAAAGTCTGACGAGTTACAGACTAAGAAAAGGAAAGTGCCGACGGTGCACAAAAAGCAAAAAGTCGCTTCGTGCGGGGAAAATTAAATGTCGTCGGGGGGAGGGGTCATTGCTGGGACAAAGGGGAGCGAGGAAGAACGTAGAATATACCTGTACGTCAACGTCGATGAGCGCCGTGAGGTCACTGAGAAGAACCAAGAGCTCCCGGGCGCGGTCCTGCTTCCGCTGGGCGTCCAAAATGACCGCATAATTGATGAGCACTTGGGGCTCCTGCGGGCCAAGGGCGTACGCCTTTTCCAGCGCTCTTTCCGCGCCCTCGAGGTCCTCCAGCCGTTTCAGGGCGACTGTGCACAAAAGCAAGCAAGATTACTAGCGTCGCCATTCCCTTCGGTCGAATTAGAATCGACTTATACTCGCGGTCATCGCGTCTCCCCTCGCTCGTGTCCGCCTCGACTTCCCTCCTGATCGTAAAAGGAGATAGGGGGAGTCAGAGCCTGCGACGGCGGGGAATCCGCTCATGACAAATCCAGAAAGCGAGCATTGATATCATTGTCGCTATCTCTTAATCTTAAATACAATTACTGCTGTACTTACGACCGAGCAGGAGGTAGGGCATCGGATTCTTGGGTCCATTGGCGACGGCGGCGCACAAGTGAATGGCCGCGGAGGCCGGCTGGCCCGTCGCCAGGAAGACGATGCCCAGGTTGCAGGCAGCCGGCAGCGCCAGCGGGTTCAGATAGTGCGCCCGCTTGAGGCACGTGATCGCCTGCAACAGGGAATTATACCGGCTCGCCTTAATCACTGAGCGGCAACTGCCAGCTAGCTCGCACGCCCTCACAATTTTACCCGGCACTCCCCCGCGCTTTCAGTCCTCCCCTACTTTACGATCATTTCACGGGCTCGCGCTTTAATCTCACGCGTAATTCAGCCAGTTGGAAGTTTCGGAAACTCGAGTCTCCCCGATGCGCCCCAGGATATACTCTCGCCCCGACTCTCGCCTGCAGCGGGGCTTACGCGACGGACTGAATTAATAAAATTCCAGTCTCTCTTTTTTCTTCTTTCTCTCTTTTCTTTTCTTTTTCACCTCATTCACCTTTCATCGGTTACATAACTACTCGCACGCTTTTATTTTTAAACGTAATCTAGAGCTAATTCTGCGCATTGCTGGAGTAGACAGTTTTTCAACGTACTCGTTTTCCTCCCACTGCGCGAATACTGCTTTCTTTTCGTGCTCAAGCACTGTTGTAGAGTATAGTACACGAATTAATCTTGCTTCGAGGCTAACAAAGGATTATCAAGAAGCTTTATGAACAGCGATTTTTTATACTCCGAAAAGATTTAACCGCTCGAGAGGACTTCTTTGTAGCAGGACCCATTCAAAACACAGATATCGTGAAGGACAGCTTGTCTGATGGATCTGAACATCCCCATCAAAGAATTATTTAAGCGTAGAAAAATAAGAATAATTATTGTTATCGGCAGTCTCCATTGTATCATTAAGAACCTGCCCTATACTGTAATGCTCCAACTACGAATTCCGATATTCAGGAAGATATTTAATTAAGGCTCATTAATTATCCACGCGCAGTCAGGTTACTGTAATTTTAATAAGCTGTAAAGAAAATCGATGCGCTAATAGGAAAGTTAAAAGTAATGTATTGGAGGATTTTAAGGCGCTTTTGTATTATGCAGATAATACAGTCTCTAATGTAGCTGATGGACAATTGTATTAATTTTTAGTGCGGCTTCATTTATCTTTATTTCTTGTCTCCGATATTCACGATAAAAGTTTAACCGTGTAACTATAACTGGGAGTAGGCTTATAATCTATTAGCTACGCTGGGAAGGGCGGCGCGTGATCTCGCAGCGAGATGCGAAACTCGGAAAAACGGTCTATCTTCTTTAAGTTCTTACGTGTCCAGCGGCGAAGCGTATATAAGTACGACACCGCGGGCCATTCTTCCCCTTCTCATTTAGGCGTTCGCTCTGGCATCAATAAAATATTAATTGACGAGCGCCTCGTTATGCAATAACAAACACTTAAACGACGGCCTAAATGAAATAACAGAGTTACAGTGCTATTTCTCGGAAACTTTCCAATCACCCACTCCAAGGCTGCAGTCGGACGAATTTGGTCTATCTCCATTCTTCCTTGGTTTTTTTATGAAGCATTCCAGCACTATATATCTGCAGCGTAGAATCCATTTTACTTCGAACAGTCGAAATCGCGCGGACCGAAGGGGTCCGCAACAATTTCCATAAATCTGAATAAATCATCTTGGAAAATGGTTACTTTCGCTGGGGATCAAATCGTTCTTGACAGCTTTTTTAATGCGGGTCACGGGCGAATCTGCTGCCGTGCACCAGAATTCGGCTCTCCGCCGAGGGGTCCTATTCTTTATCGATTGAAAGGACGTCAGTGCAGCGGTTGTACTTTGCACGACGTCGTGCGGCCGGTCAGATGAGCTGCGCGCGAACGCCGCACTCCGCGATGTGCTACGCAAGAAAGGAAAGAAAATAAAAAGAGCAGTAAGGCGTAAAAATCAGAAATGGATAAGCAAAGTTTGCCGAGCTTTCTTTCGTTGTGTTCCCCGAGCTGGAGCATATTCCCCAGCGAGGCGCCGTATATCAAGTACTCGGCCAACGGCCCCAGTATATAATATCCACTGCATTTTCCTGCTCTACAGCCAACTGCTGCTGACAAACGCAAGCTATACATTCAAATTTCTCTCTGCAAACTTGATGCAATTATTGAATTATTATAATATTCATCGAGGGCGCTGATAATGCTTTTAGTCGCTGAATAATCAACGGCGCAACGTCAATAACGGAGCTCGCACGCAATGATTTGCTTTGTAGATTAACTCTTGGGTTTGTGATTGAAAGAACGAAATGAAAACTAAATATAGGGAGAAGTTATTATTAGACTTGGAATTATCTTTCGATCATTCTCCAGATCGTTCTTGAGTGATAGTTGGGCGCATAAAAACCATCAAGACCATATAATTGGAAGTGCTCAGCCTGTCTAATATATAAACATGGCTGAAAATGTCGCACTCCCCTTATCATTGATTTGCTGTATACCCTGGTACACCCCTCCCGTCAGAACGTCATGCTTTTATCGTGTTGCGCATGCAGTTATTTTCTTTATATTATTCCTTTTTATCATAATCTCATTTCCGAGGGTCTGATACAGTGACAGGCGATAAGCGCTGAACGCAATCAAACGCGTGGCATCTTACCGAGACATATTTTTGCTTGCCATAAAGACACATGCCGACGTTGTTCCAGAGAGCCCAGGACTCCGGCATTGTCTGAGCGGCGGTTTTGTACTTGGAGAAGGCGACGTCAAACTCGCCATGGGACTAGAGAAAGAGAGAGATACAAATTTTAGTAAAAAAACCGATAAAAGGCGACACTCCCCATCTCCTCTTTTTACCTGCATCACGTATGCCATTGGCAGAGTGGCTCTGGAATAATTACTCGACTGAGCCAAGGCGGTGCCAAACTGTTGAAAGGCTCGTTTAGTGTCACCTAATCCGAGGTACATTAGTCCAAGATCCGTCGCTATTTGCTCGCTCTCCGGCACGGCGCTGAAACGACAATTGTCTCACTTATTTGCCCTTCACGGCACGAAGCTAACGGAAATTCGATATCTTGTTTTATGTTCCGTTAGTACAACCTCGGATAAGATTAATTACTTTCTTACATCAAGCAGATAATTAACGAAAATAGAGTAAACTATCAAATTTCAAGATTTAATGGGATCTTGTTATATATAAGTCTGGGAAATATTCGAACACTAATTACAGTATAATTAGAGTGCGCAAATTCTTACCATACGGCCGAAATTAATTTGACATTTAAGTTAATAAAAATATTAAACAGCAGTTCATTTAAAAAATAAAAATTATTCTTATTTAAATATAGAAAACGTTTGGCAATAAATCAAATACTAAAATTATTAATGCTCAGATACTGTCAAATATTTTATGATGAATTGATTTGAGAACGAGTATTATTGAATAAGAGTTTTAATTAACGGTGGATATAGGACGCAGATGCGATATTCTCGGATCAGGAAAATGTGTAATCTAGGAGAGTAAAGGAAGCAATTGAAACTAATTTTAAATAAAGTTGCACTAACTTTAGGGCTTCCGTGTAAACGGCCACGGCGTCTATGATTCGATCTTCCATGACGTAAAGTTTGACGAGCGCGAGATATGGGCTCTCGTTCTTTGTCAATTCAGTCGCTCGAAGCAAATGAGTTTTCGCATCTTCCAATTGGTTGGCCCTTATATAACATTCGCCTGGAAGAGAGCAAATATTTTATCGTCTGAACGCATATAGTGTACCGGAATAAATAAAAAAAGTGTAAATACAATTTAGCCTCACCTAAATTGTAATGAATTTCCCAGTCGGGCAAATCGATCATCTTTTCCGCTTCAAGGAAAACTTCGGTGGCGCGTTTATGGTCACCCAAAAGAAATCTAAATAATAATACAATTTTATTTCAAAA
Organism: Eurytoma adleriae; assembly: GCA_900480045.1. Classification (NCBI taxonomy): domain Eukaryota; kingdom Metazoa; phylum Arthropoda; class Insecta; order Hymenoptera; family Eurytomidae; genus Eurytoma; species Eurytoma adleriae. The sequence goes on from UXGC01000526.1 coordinate 68,888, forward strand.
TAAAAATTTAAAATTGAACTTCAATTTGCTTTAGATTGAATTTGTATACTCACAGCGACTTGGCGATTTGCTTGACATTGTTAACATTGCTGGGATTTACATTGTAACACTTCTGGAAACAATCCAAAGAATCTTGCACTTTACCTTCTTTTCGTAAAATAAGACCCTGAAATGAATAATTCGCAGCGGAATAAAATAATTTAAATTTTCGACATGACTTATCGTACAGATAACCGGATAACCGTTGGTAAAATAGCTATACCTTCAAGTAATTTGGATATTCCGTGCGCTCGGAGTTCTTTTTTAACTCTTCCTCAATCAGCGTTTTACAAATTCGATACTCGTGACGAGTATAATGCCTGTGTAATAACCAATTTCTCGTTTCGACAGCCGGTATTTCCGGGGGAGCTAAGAAAATATTTGGATTGATTATCCAAAAATGGAAAATATTTGAAAATGTGCGAATTTATATCCTTACCTTTTCTCACCCTTTCGTTTCGGAAACGTTGTATTGACGATGCACCCGGTTGGTGGATTCTCCCATTGCTCAGAGCGTTGTTTTCCATGTTTTTACTGTGCTGTTATCAAGTTGAATGCGAAAAGCACTGTACTTTCATTGTCATCACCTTTTGTTGCCATGACAATAGAATGTTTTCGTTTGTTTACCAGTTCAGTTTAACAGTTTCCTCTTTAAAAAAAGGAAAGAGAATTTTTTAAACTGAACCTTTAACTATCGCCGACATAATAATTCCAGATTCCGATAAAATGCAAGTAGCAAGTATTAGTATGTTCATTATACCAGTGGCAATTTTGAAGAATGGAGCTTGCTCGAGTTTGGAGCAGGTCGAGACATCTGGATAAAACTGGAGCAACTATACGACTCAGATGATTCTTGTATACGTCACGTATTGAAGATGGCTGCTGCTGGTCGCTGGAGCGCGATACAGCGGCACCGACATCAGCGGCGGTTCATCGGCTGCGCGAAAAGTAAATTTTCAAAGTAGTGGTAGTATGTGTCAGAAGCTGCGTGCGCCTGTCTATACTTATGTGCACTTAAAAAAATATAACACCTCTCCGAACAATAAATTGAGGGATTTTCATGCAAACTCTATTCTGCGCGTCAGTGATCTCAATCGCACTACTACAAATACAAACGTTTGAAAATAATGTAAAGCTTCTCAAATGTCAGTCGATTAATGTAAGAAGAGGTAACAGTATACGACGACGAGACAGAGACCAGAAGCTGGCAAAATGCAAGTGGGCAGAATCGGCTTATCAACAGACTGGTTAGTTAATCACTCGATTAAATATTCGTGGGAGTGTTTTCTCTGCTAAACAATAACATTTATATAACTAAAAAGATTTAATTATTATCAGATTCTGTTTTTAGCCACTGCATTTACGAATTTGTGTCCTCTGTATTCCTTTCCGTTTAGTTCATTAACGCCTAACTATTAAATTATTTTATTTAAATTTTTGAGGAATTAATTATACTGTTCTTCTATACATAACCAATATAAAACAGGCTGCTACGGATAATACATTTATTATTTCAGATGAATCACACTTGGATCTATCAGTTGTATTCTAGTCTGACATAACAGATGTAAAAAATGAAAACAAAAAAGTATGATAAAATAAATGCGGTATGAGCTGTTCCGTTGAATTACGTCAGCCAAGGCAGCAAGGGATGGCGGAGGATCCCCATAAGCTTGCAGCAATGATGAATAAATCTCAAAGACTAGTTTTGGGACTTTCAGTTTTATTACTAGTAGATATTATTTGGGTTTCCAGTTCAGAACTCACAAAAGTAACTGATCCTTTTTAATAATTTAATGGATATTTTGTCAATACTAATTTTTTAATATTACAAAATCTTTTTATTTCAGTATATTTATCAAGAAGCAGCTTTTGATAAACCTTTTTTCAACACTTATATTAAAACTTCTATGTTTACACTGTACTTACTTGGCTTATGTTTCTGGCCACCATGGCGAGATCAATGCAATAAACCAGCAACTTACATGGTAATTAAAGAATATTTGTATTTCCTCCTGAATTAAGAACTTTAGAATTTAACATACAATTAATTAATGTTCCTTTACAGTTCATTGATCCAAATATTGAAGATGATAATTTTTATTCTGAAGGAAGCACAAGTCTAAGTGATCCTACATTTGTTCCAATCAAAACTCTAGATCAATGTGATCGATCATCTGGCACTGAAAGCGATGACTCATCTATACGCTCTGTACGATTTAGTAAATTGGCAGAAGTTCGACATATGTCGGAAAGTGAAGCGACTGAAGCTCTTTTGGCTAGACTAAGTTATCAAGCAAGTGTCAGAGCAGGAGAACATGCTAGGAGACAAGCTAATAAATTTTCTGTCCAAAAAGTTGCTAAGATTGCTCTTATGTTTTGTTTTCTAGTAAGAATATTGCGTTCATTCCTAAACCTACTTATAAATCACACATAATTTAACTTTTATTTACAATTACTTTTTAGTGGTTCATTGCAAATTATACTTATCAAATGTCTTTAGCAGAAACTGAAGCTGGAATTGTTACTATATTATCATCTACATCTAGTTTATTTACACTCTTCCTTGCAGCATTTTTTCCAAGCAATAATGGTGACAAATTCACATTGTCCAAATTAGTTGCTGTAACTATAAGTATTTTTGGTTTGGTAAGATATATTTTTATTTATTTTTTTAAACTTTGAAATAATTGCTTAATGAAATATTTTTATTTAAAGATTTTAGTTGGGATCTCGGACTTGGCTGTAGAAGCTAGTCGAGTACCCACAGGTATAATCTTGGCTCTAGTCAGTGCATTTTTTTATGCTACTTACATTGTATTCTTAAAGAAAAAAGTTGATCATGAAGATAAAATGGATATACCAATGTTTTTTGGCTTTGTTGGTCTTTTCAATTTGACCTTACTGTGGCCTTTGTTTTTTATATTACATTATGGCCAGTGGGAAGAATTTGAATGGCCAAATCCTCATCAGTGGACATTTTTAATTATAAATGGGCTTATAGGAACAGTTCTAAGTGAAGTCCTTTGGCTATGGTATTAAAAACGATTTTTATTAATTATATTCTTTATCAATTTATTTTCTTTCAATTTATTTCAAATTTACATTTTCAGGGGGTGCTTTTTAACTTCATCTCTTATAGCAACATTGGCAATTAGTTTAACAATGCCAATATCTATGATAGTGGATGTTTTACTAAAAAAAGTGGAATACCCCTGTATTTTCTACCTAGGAACCATTCCAATGATCTTGGCATTTTTAACAGTATCTCTTCTATCGCATTTTGATAATTGGGATCCTGTATTGGACCTTGTAAAAAAACTATATGTTTGGATTTGTCGCCGAGGCAGATCTATAAGGTAATATTTACAAAAATAAATTAATTAATTTAATTAGCATTTATTATACATAATTAATTAAAAAATTTTCAAATGAATTTAGAAAATATTTTTTAAATTTTAGAATACCTGATCTAGAGGTAGAACAAACAGAGTCCCTGATTGGCATAAACAGTGGAGAGCATGAAGCGTAACTTGACAATAAATCAGAGTTACGTGATACTTGAGTTATTGATAAGTCACTGAAAAATAATGTTTTACATGCTAAATTCCGCACTGAAACTATACTTTATTATGCTAAATAATATGAGCAGAAAAAGTGCCATAAAAATTGAATTCTTACATCAAGATAAAAAATTTGAGCGTTATGTTGAACAACGGTTAATGTATAAAATTTTTAAAATTAGCGAAAAATTGTTACTCCAGTTGAAAAATTTTCTACTAACCGTCAAATGAACTTATAACGTTTTTAAGTGACGATCAATTATTGTTAATCAAGTATCATGTAAAACATATTGATATGGAGCCATGTGATATATATCGACTGTACAGGCTGTTGAATTTTCAATTTGAGTTTAGTAGCTTTGTTTTATTATACATTTATATTCATTGTTAATATATAAAAGATACAAATTACTTTGCCAATAAGATCTTATGAAAAACAAGAATATTGATGGAAGATTCTGTGATTGTCTATTGAATAGCACAGAACGAAGATCTACAAGTATAATGGTTTTGTATTATTATTATTACTATAATTAATAAGAGAATATGAAATATCGATGTCGTTTTTCGAGATTTATCCACGAAATTCTGGCTATAAACGATATCAGTATTTCGCATCGTTGTAAAATTCACAAAAAGAAATCATAATAGAAGTTTATAAAACTACGTTTTTATATTATGCAATATACGCATCTTATGCTTTTATATTAATATTGTTTATTTGCGAAAAAATGTACGATAGCGTTATCTTTATAATCTAGAAGGATTTTTAAGTCTTTCAAGTATTTGTTAATTTTTAACGAAAACAAAGATCAAGCGTTTAAAATTTCTTTTTTATCTTTGTTCTTATAGAGTACAATGATCAAGTACGTTTGACATTCAATGTATTTTACGCAAACTTCTAATTTTAATTATAAACGATCCTTAAATTTTCCCAATACATTAGTTTGACGAATCATTTGATGTATTTAAATTTTGTTTACAAACACAGAAGACATCATCAGTGAGATACTTTCTAAGATTGTATGAGCTTTACATTTAAATGGTTACGATACTTACGGCACGCTGGACCAACTAAAATTTATGTTTTAAACAGTATAAACCTATCAAATAGCATTAGCCAAAAATTTCGTTAGCATTACACTAGTCTAGTCAAAAAGGAAAAAGAAAAAAAATTAAAAAAAAAGAAAGAATCACAAAAATATGAAATACTAATTTGCTTTCGATAAAACAACAAAAATTGGTCTAAGGAACAAAAAAGGCTCCAGCGTAAAATAAAAGACATAACTATGTAACTTTGAATAAACGATTATAAATTATGATGAACAAATGGAGTAAATAAATGTTTGTAATTGCTTCAATCAAATCCATAAAATGGCACGCACAGGCATAAAATTTAAAAGTCGTACTTTTGGCGTTGGAATGATTTGGGCTTTTAATTTTTTTCTCGGGAATAACAATTACCGAATGAGTGAAAGATTTTTCTAATTCCAAAAAAAGTTAGCTTGATAATGTGATAAACTGGTACGTTTGGAGTGTGTAGATGGTCTAGTTAATAAGCGATTTTGTCATGAAACCTTAGCTAACTGTTCCTATGTGTACCTACTTCTACGCATTGTATATTTCATGTAAATATTGAATATACTGTAAAACCATAAAAAATTGCATACCTATTGTAAGAAACTTTAAAAATATTAAAATCATTAATAAAACTACGAAATGGTATCTGCTTTTTCGTCTGTTGATTGACAAATGAATTAATTGAAGCGAAATAAAACAAGGTAGCATTTTCGTCTTATATATGAAATGAAGGCGCAAAAGTGAGATATAACGGCTGTACACCGATGTTTCTTTAAAAAATAAATTAGCCTTAAATAAACTTTCTTAAGTAATTGTTTATTAGCAACAGCTGCATTATCGTTTCGACAACTAGAGCAAAATCGAGGGTTAGTAAATGCTAAGCTCGGAATGGCCTATCGTTACGAAGGCCGCATACCTCGTGGGTCCAGTATGAGAGGTAATTATCGCCAGAAGAATAATTTAGTTTCCTCGCGCCTTTTAACGATGTAACTTCCGACTAATCAGAAAAAAGTGAATTCTCGCCCTCAGCAACGCAGAAGCACACGAGCTCGTTGAGGTATAAATATATTCGTTTTTCTGAAAATTATCATTGCACGATAAGTGATTATTGAAAGGCGATTACTTGAAGAATCCCAGAGGACACGTCTTGGCCGAAGATACCGGAACGCAGAATACACGAGAACGTGGTGAGCGGTGGCAAGGCGCCTTGCGTCGTAACCCTATCGGGCAAACCACAAAAAAATCGAACCATCGTCCAGCTGCCTCACTCGCAGTACGTTGTTTTTTCGTCTCCGCTTATCGCGCCTTGCTCAAGAGCCGGAGGGCAGGTCGTCACTCTCCCTATCTTTTCTGCAGATTCGTCAAAGCAGCGCCGAGGCGAAACGAGCCGGAATGTCACAATTCAGCAAACAGATCCGCACCGCTGCTATCGAATAGTAGAGAGGGATGTGCAAACGCGTATGTAAATAATAAATCTCCAGGGTCGTCAATTTTTTTTCTCCGATGCACCACGTAAGGAAAATCGAGTGTAAACGTTACTCGAGCTCCTTGCGATTTTAATAGACACAACTTAGAGTATCGCTTACAAGTTTTTCTCCTTTTTATGTAACAGTATTTATCGTCGCTCTTATTTCTTCACTTCATTTTTTTCCATAGTTACCTATGCATTTTTAAGAATGGAAAACTCGTACAATGGCTTGGAAAGGATACATGCTTGTTTATGTTAATTTGTTTCTTTGCAGCGCGCTCGCGACGCAAATCACTCCGAGCTCTCAGAATGAAGCAAAAAAACAATCAGAAAAAGATATAAAGCAAGTTGATTTCCTATTAAATGAACTCATAATTAAATAAGACAATTTATATGACTCTATTTTTATCCGCGTCTTAGAGAAAAACCTGATCACATGAAAAATGCAGTAAACATTTATCCTGAAAAAGCCGAGACAAATGTGCTGGAAGATACGAAATCTTCTCACGAACAGCTCAATTACACATCATCAGAAGCGGTTAAGCATTCAGCTATAATTAATCAAGGCTCACATATCCCAAGCAGCAACAAATTTAAAGCTACTAGTTGCAGTAACTCACAAGTATTGTCATGTTCGATAAATTTTTTTCACATTTTTTCTATAAAATAAAAAAAATACAAAAATAATTATGATTGTCAGGAATTGAATGAAGTAAAAAAGTTTAATGATGTCCAAGATAATAGAGATTTTAGGAACGTGAATGAACAGTACGTAATTCTTAAGAATGACGGTAATAGTAATTATCTCTTTTTAATGCAATTTAAAATCAATTCAGCTTTAATTATTATTCAATTGTAAAATATTCCCTTTGTTAGAGATTAAAAAATGCAGCGCACCCAGTAGCATCTGCTCGTCCGTTTCTCGAGATCACCAGGACTGTATGTGTAATTCAAGTAATCGCGATTTTTTTTAAATTTTAATTTCAATGTTTTAAACATCCGTAAATTGCAAAATCTGCAAGTGTAGAACAAATGCACAATCTTTCGCGTTGGATCGTATTTTCCTTAAAGTTAGATTTTTCAATTACGAAACGTAATTGCACGACATTTACTTAATTGTACAGCATCAGAGCGTCAGTGGGCACCTGGAATATCCAGGTCATCGAGGTTACACGCAGTCGAGACGACCGATTCAGAGATATACTCCTCCGATACAACAAAGAGCGGCGTGACTCAAACTTCAACGGATAGAAGAACAAGGCATCATGATAAGAAGGAATTAAAAGAATGCGATCATCCGAGAAAATGTTGCTATCGCGGTAGCAAGTCCCCAACAAAGAAGGGAGATCCAAGTTCTTGCTGCAGTAGTAGTACGTTGTGCCGTACTAAAAAACACGGTATTTAAAAAAAAATCATCGAAAGTTTGCCGTACCTCCCGGCAGGTATCCGCTGCGACAGGTGCCGGCCGAGAAAGCCTCGGCACCGCTCGGAGCCGCAAATCGGCAACTCCCCGCGGAGCAGGCGCTGCTGGACGGCGCACGGCAAGCCCGTGTGCTGCTGCACGAAGGACTTCCACCGAGTGGCCTCGGACTCGAACTGCTGGAGCGCGATGCACGCGAGCGCGGAGCTCGGGGGCAAGGAGCATCGGCGCGCGCAGTACTCCCTGCAGGAGCCCGACGACGCGCTCTCCTACCCCGGCGCGCTGCAGGCCCTGCTCTCGCGCGAGGGCGACGACGCCAAGCGCGAGGAGATCGCCCTCAAGGTGCAAATGCTCCTGGACAGCAGCTACTCGGAGAAGAAGATGCTCACCGAGGAGAACAGCGTGTACGCCTGCCAACTGGCCATGGGCGCTCCGCAGATCAAGCGGCGAAGGTCCACCAAGGATGCTCAAGCCTCTTATCAAATCGACACTCTGACGCTCCTTTCCGGCGCTTGCAATCAGAAGTATACAGTTCTGATTCCAATATCGAATTTTAAATTTAGCCAGCTAATCAAAGTCTTGCATTCGTATTATTTTATTTTGCTTGTATAAATCGAATGCGTTGAGTATGGGAAACTTGATCGTAGCTTTTTTTATCTAATCTTTGTTCACCTCTTGAGTTCGTCGCTACAATTTGAGCGCAGCGAGGCCAATCCTGTGGTAGAAGCAACTGGCGAGGAGAAGCTTGCGGCGACGAAAGGAGGCTTCATCCAAAGTTCGGCTCCGACGGCGACATACCCCCACAAGACAAACCCCCCGGGAGAAAAACAAGATGATAGTCGATTTTTCAAATTAAAAACAGCCGGTATCGCTATAAGCTTGCAAGCGGCTTTTGCGATAATGTTTCGAAAGTTTGATTAACGGACGTTGCTTTTTCCCCCTTTTTTTTCTTTGAACAGTTATTCTCAGCTGCGCGATTTTGGTCTTGATCCTGTCCTTGCCGACGATCTACGACTACTTTTTCTACGAAGAGTATGACACTTACGAGGAGCTGAGTTACATCGAGCTCATTTTCGAGTACATCATGTCCTCGTTTCAGGAGGCATTCGGCGGTCTCTTCGACTTGATTAGCAAAGTGTTTTTTCACTCGGTAAGATACTGATATAGAGCCGCAGATATGACTTAATTATTTCTACATCTCCTGTTTTTTAATTATTAATTAGCTATCATTTATAGATATAGCATTTCGCAACAAGAATTAATATAAAATTAACTGACACTTGGCCGTAAACTTGCAACGGTGAAAGAATTAGAAAAATTAGAATTAATGATCATTTAAATATTTTAATTTTTCAGCGAACCTGTAGGAAATGTAATAACGTCAATTAGTGCTTGTGCAGTTCCGTCTCTATGATGCCTTGATCACAAGTACATCACAAATAATGTTATACAGTCTAATAAATTTCCAACGTTTCGCTACCGGCCAATTAACGACTAAAAAATCAATTTGTGAAAAACGACCGAAAACAGTAAATAATTCGCTCCGTTTCAAAATAAATACCTAACTCCGAAAAATATCGCTTATTATTATCTTGTGTTTATAACTCGACAATTTTCATGTAATAATATGTTATCGTGTGAACCTATTTATAGACAGCCAACGTCGCTGCGTCTTACAGTACTACTATTGTTTATCGTTATTTCGTGCGATTGGTATCAATGAGACCACAATGAAAGTGAGGTCAGAGGACATCTTCGGGCTTTAAGTAACGCATACGCAGAAAGCTCGATAAACAAGATTTATTTCAACGAAGTAGTAACAGTTTTCGCAACAGTTAAAAAAAGCTTCCCAAATATTGCAGATCTTTTTTACATTTTTCGCTGAATAACAAAATCTGATTGTGGCGACTCGTCAGATTAATTACACAACGTAACTTAAGAAATGACATATTAGAGATCTTGTATCCCTTACACGTGTCGGACAGCTTTCGAAATTCTCTACTTGTCTTTCGCGCCAAGGCGAATCAAGATTTGTATAAGAATACTCCGATGACGTGCATAAAAATCCATATCAATCTTTATTTTTAATATACGTTGCACGACACTGATTTGTCACATAATACGTCACTGCAAGGAACAATGCAAAATTTGGTAATTGAAAAAATTATGATAATTAGTTATTTATCTGTGAAATAACAACAATTTAATCAAAAATAATTTTATTTTATAAAACAGAGGCTTTTTTATAAGTTAGACAACTCTTTTTTTTAAATTATTTGCTCATGCGTAAATTCAGATTTGATTAAACTGCGTAAAGATCAGTAATGATTGCAAACATTCTTAATTTGAGGTCGAATACCCTCCTTATGCCAATTAATTAATTAATATTATTTTGTTCTGTATTAAAATTAAACAATTATCTCGTCACTTTAAATTACTCAATTCTCACTGAAAAAGTTAAGACCCCCTCCATTGATGAAATTAGTGGGTGGAGCTTATACTCTTATAAGACAGAGACCCCCTGCAGTTAATTACAATTTTAACTTGCGTGAACCATTAACACTGTATTTTTTTAAACGACATTCTTGTATTAATTTAAAATTAAAATTGGACGATATCATTGCATTGAATAAACTTCATACATATTGCAAGTGTGTTTTTCATCTTTCCCGTGCTACTGAGAGCACAATTACTTTATAGTGTTTTCTTCGTGCGATAGCTTAAGATAAAAAAGTGAGTATATATTTTTTGTCAGACAATATCTGATAAGTTTGCATTGTAGATATGCAATCTATATTTATTTAAGCGAAAAATTATTTAGTAAATATAATGAGTATTTGAATTTTGAAATTGAAAAACAAAGTTTCCACTTTTTTTAATTTTTCAAATTGAAATATACATTTTTTAAATAAAAAAATTCAATTTACTTGGTTGAAACTGTTCAAAGATAAATATTTGTAAATATTTAAAAATTATATTAGCAAATCAATTATACTAGATAATTGCCAGAAAATAGAAAAATTTTTGCACATAAAATATCAATGTCTAGCAAGACTTCGAAAAATATAAGAATTTAAAGAGAATTTAAATTCGTTGTATATTTTCAACGTCAAAGTAGCGAAGCGACCGGTTCGGATAATATTATACTATTCGCCGGGTACAGCTGCGACCATTGAATTAGTAAAAGAGCATTAGGGAGTCGTAGCAGGTATGCGACCCTGCAACGCTCCAAGCCAGGTAGGTCCAAGTGCTAAAACAGGTGGAAGATTTTCACCGAAAAAGACGGTGCACGTGGTGTTTAGAAATTTCGTTCATTTTACACGAATAGAAATTTTATTGTAAAATAAATAATAAAAATAATTAATAGCAGAAGTATAGTAATTATATTATTATTGATCGCCAGAATTGCAATTTTGACTACAAGTCCGATAATTTTTTTCGTTTGCCTAGTCTGTGGATCTGTTACAATAATAAATATTGTACTTTCTGCTAGATTTATGCTAAATTGTACAATAACATTTCTCTCCGTGTACAGTTTTTGGGGCCCCAATAAAATTATTTCCTTCAACTATAGGTATTCCACATCGTTTTACTGGCACTGTAGTTTAAATTAATCGGTGAATCTGTACGTTTCTATAAAATAAACCATCAACTAATAGAAAGTGCAGTATAGCACTCGAAAGAATAAAATAATAGTATAAGTACCGTTAGGGATTTCGAGGGTTCGTGGAGTCCTACTCCGTGCTTGCGCAGGTAGCTGGCGACTGTTTTTCGAAAAAGTTAGTTCGATCCTAAGCCTCTGCCGAGAAGCATCTTCTCCTGAAAACTCTGACGGATCTCTCAATTCATATATAGGATAATTCATTTAGCAATAACTATTATATTTGTAAAGTTATTTATAAAATTATTAATTTAGTTCTTTCGGAAAATCACATTTAAACTTCAACTCCGAGTTAGCCTTTCTTTAGATTTGAATAATAAAAATCAAATACACCCGCGCTCGTGACTATCGCGCCACACAGCCACATCTCGCACCAACGTAGAATATAATAATAATCTGCACAGCCTTGCAGGGGCTAACAAAGTAAGTATAGAGTAAATATGTAATTGTTTAAAATGAGAAAAATAGCGCGCTTTTGAAAAAGCCGGTAAAAAAAGCGTGCGTTATATCTGCGACTATCAGAGGCTTGACAAGTTGAAATTCGTGCGCGCGCAACTTATCGACACTGGCAGGGGGCTGGTGGGACCGCGGGCTGCCGCGGGAGGAGGCGGGCTAGCAAAAAGGCTTAACCGGTGGGGGTCCAGCTGCTCGCGATTTAGCGCGCGTTGGCTCTACTTATCTGCTTACTCGCGGTATATCCCCCAGCTGCTGGCCGGCCCGGCGGCCGCCTGCCATGATTCTGGCACTGTGCGCGCTGTACAAAGGCAGAGCGCGCACGCTGCGATCGGTCATTTTCTCGTCGGCCGCCAGAATCGTCGGACGCAGGCTCAGCCGCCGTGTACTGCCGAGCGAACCACGTGTTGCCGCCACCGCAGCCCGCTCGCTGACGACGGTCTCTCGAGAAGGCGATCCTCACTAGACTAGCTGGAGCATCGGATCCACGGCCGGTTGCGCCTGTTTACACTGTAAATAATCGTGCTCCGCGTTGCTTGCTCGCCTCTCGGCCTCGACCACCCATTTCAAGCCCCAATTTTGCTCGCTAGTTCCTTTCCAACGTACTCACCGTTGCCTCTTTTTTTCATGTGCAGAACACGAGCGTGCAAGAAAAGCGATGGCAGACTACGTATCAAAGAATGTGAACGGCGAAGTACCTGCCGAGGAGCAGGACGGTCTCACGGCTCAGGAGATCTTCGGCAACGGGGATGGACTGACCTACAATGACTTCATTATACTGCCCGGCTACATCGACTTTACCGCTGAGGAGGTCGACTTGAACTCGCCGCTCACGAAGAAGATCACGTTGAAGACGCCGCTCGTCTCCTCGCCGATGGACACAGTCACCGAGTCCGACATGGCCATCGCCATGGCACTTTGCGGCGGCATCGGTATCATACACCACAATTGCACGCCGGAGTACCAAGCAAATGAAGTGCACAAGGTAAACATCGGATTATTCACTTTTTTTCTCCTCAACATCTGTTAAGCTAGTATTTTATTTTTATCTTCAACATTATACAGGCACCACATATTTATCTCAGATAATTGAAGTTTGTATCTTTCTTGAATTTAAATATTACTTTCCGTGAATAATGCTTTCTAAAAATGATAAGCACAAAGGTAGCTTATTTACTAAATAAACAATCCAAGTGTCTACATATATATTTTCCTATAAATTAATTCTACTTTATTCTATTAACTGCACCTTTATTTTTTATTACATAAATTATTACATAAAAGGATTGTGTCAATCAAATCAGGTTACAATATTTTATCTGTATTGCATTTCTTGACTTCAAGGTGTAATACTATTAGCAAAAGCCGTACTTTATTGATTTTCATCATAAATTTGTCTTGACACATGAGGTGATTCAAATATCAATGAAATACTCTAAGCTATATTAATAAAAGAATAAAGATTTCTTTTATTTTAATAATTGAGATTTAATAATCAAAATATTTTGTGTCATTTTAGGTCAAGAAATATAAGCATGGTTTCATTAGGGATCCTGTAGTACTTTCTCCAAATCATACAGTGGCAGATGTATTCAATGTTAAAGCAATTCATGGATTTTCTGGAGTTCCAATAACTGAGAATGGTAAACTTGGTGGTAAACTTGCAGGCATTGTTACATCCAGAGACATTGATTTTCTAGATGATACAGTAGAACAAAAAAATGCAAAACTGGAGACAATTATGACTAAACTGGAAAATTTAATAACCGCACCGTCAAGTGTTACTTTACAAGAAGCCAATGCTATTTTAGAGAAATCCAAGAAGGGAAAATTACCAATTGTTAATAACAAAGGTGAATTAATAGCACTAATGGCTAGGACAGATTTAAAAAAGAACCGTAATTACCCTAATGCCAGTAAAGATGAAAATAAGCAACTTTTAGTTGGCGCTGCTGTAGGAACTCGTGCTGGAGATAGAGCCAGATTAGAACTTTTAGCAGCTGCTGGTGTTGATTTAGTTGTTTTAGATTCCTCGCAAGGAAATTCAAAATATCAAATAGAAATGATTAAATTTATAAAATCAACGTACCCTGACCTTCAAGTAGTAGCTGGTAATGTTGTTACAGTGAAACAAGCCAAAAATCTCATTGAAGCTGGAGCTGATGGTTTAAGAGTAGGAATGGGTTCAGGTTCCATTTGTATTACCCAGGAAGTCATGGCTGTTGGCAGACCTCAAGCTACAGCTGTATACAAAGTAGCTGAATATGCTCGTAAATTTGGTGTTCCTATTATTGCTGATGGAGGTATCCAGTCGATTGGTCATATTACAAAGGGCCTCAGTATCGGAGCCAGTACAGTAATGATGGGATCTTTATTAGCAGGAACATCAGAAGCTCCTGGAGAATATTTCTTCAGTGATGGAGTCAGACTTAAAAAATACAGAGGTATGGGTTCCATTGAAGCTATGGACAGAAAAGATGCTAATGGATCAGCAATGGATAGGTACTTCCATAATGAAATGGATAAATTGAAAGTAGCACAAGGTGTTAGTGGATCTATAGTAGATAAAGGAACAGTTCTAAAATTCCTGCCATATTTACAGTGTGGTATCAAACACGGTTGCCAAGATATTGGAGCAAAATCTCTTGCAGGTTTAAGAACAATGATGTACAATGGTGAATTAAGATTTGAGAGAAGAACGCATTCTGCTCAACAAGAAGGTGGTGTTCATGGATTGTTCTCTTATGAAAAAAGGCTTTTCTAAAATATTGACAAAATTTACAAGACAATTCACTAGATGATTTAACATAACGAAACAGTACCTGTATTTCATAAATTGCCAGCAACCTTGGCACTAAATCACTACGTGATAAAAAGTTGCAAAAATGCAAGAATGATTCATTTTAAACATTATTTATAGTGTGCATAGATTGCAACAGAGTTATTCTGATACATAATTATACACTTCGTACCTGGTGCATAATTGTAATTTTTTTTATCTCAAGAGTAATCAATATGTGCGACATAAGAAAATGTGACTTGGCTTGTCCTTTTTAATAAGTTTTTATGATTTTATAAAGATATAAGCAGTAACCAGGTTTTATTTTAATGTGTACTTATGTAAAGATACTTAACTTTCAAACTGACAAGAATTGTGTTAAAAAGTGAAATTATTGAATGTTTCCAAAGATTTCTCCTGCTTACAATCTTAAATAAATGTCAATGTTTTTAAAATGGTAATTTTTACTCATACAAAAATCAGGTATACTCTATGTACATAAATACACATTTTATTTTTTAAATGTATATAAAAAAACCAACTGATTTTACTCTTTTGAGTAAAATATAATATGGGAACAGTATAAAATCTTTGACTTTTATATCCTTTTAGATTCCTTTGACCAATTACATTATTTCAATGTAATTAATGATACATGTTATAATTTCTTAAGTATACTGTATAAGCATTTTAGACCTATTGTTCTACTTGTCTCTAATAATTTTATACCATTCAATATGTATAAAACAGTTGCGTTTAAAATAAAAAATTATTTGTATATGTCAAAGTGACTTATAATTTTACGTGAAAGTGGAGAAAACAGTTTTTCGATATTCCATTTTAATTGCTTTAGTAAATAAATTTTGTACAGGTAATAATGTGTCAAATTATATACGAAATGAAATAAAATGTATATTAAAGTTGGAATAATTGTTGTTAGTTTATTTCATATTACTTTTATAAAATACTCTTAAGAAAATACAGAGAAATCTTAAACGGATAAGAGAATTCAAATGTACATACAAAATAGTTTTCTTAAACGTAAAAAAAGTTCTGTAATAACAATGTCTGCTAAGAATATCTATTTACATGTTAAACAGAAGTGAAATGTGTTGTAACTGAAACATAATAGGCATGTTTCTTTGAAAGTCTAAAAGACAGTTATTAAAATAAACAAATTATATAGTATATATAAAATATTATTGATGTGTACAGCTTTAATGTGACAGTTGTTTATGCCTGTAGACTACAGAAATTCTATAAATTAATGATAGATAATAATCAGATTTCATGCTAAAAACATTTATATAATATTTCATCTAATGTAGCTGCGAAAAATATCAGTAATGAGTCACAAAAGCTAAAAAATGATCCTTGGTAAGTACCAATATATTCTGATCCTTATTTCAGTAAAGTATGTTGCATTAAATATTTTCTCTGAATAGCAGACAACTCGCTTAACAAGCCGTACGATTAGCACTATCTGCTAGGAACCTTTCGTACGCATCACAATTTTTAATTTTGTATAAATTTGTTGAAAAACTAAGATGGTTCAGCAATATTGTGCATAGCATATTTCCATGTCCATGCTCGAGCTGTTTCTTCAAACCTAGTTCTGTCATTCATATACATTTCACCTAATTCTGGTTCCATACAAACCTAAAAGTTTTTCATTTTATTAATATGCAATATTTATTAATTGTATTAATAAAAAATAAAAATTAATAATTTTATTAATATTGTCTACCTGACAGTAAGGATCTGTAAGTAAGCTTTGAACACTAATGAGAACCTTAGATATTGTCAATGCTAAAGACCAATTGTGATGTATAGAGTCAATTCCTACATCTCCATGTCTAGATACATTTGGATGCAATATTTTTGTTAAAAATCTTACTACCGGTGGCCTCATTGGATAACTGTAAGAAAAATATAATTAATTTTTTGTTTAATTTAATTATAACACGAATAGCTTATTATTATTGATAATTGAAATACCTGTATGGTACTTGAAGATACAAATAAAATAATCCTCCTTCATAAGGACTCCCGGCTGGTCCAGTAATTGTTGCTTGCCAGTGACAACACATTTGATCAAGAGGAGTTGCTTCTATACCTTCAGGAGGGTCACTTCTTAGACCTTTCAATTCGATACGTAATCTATTTCGTCTCCATGAATTTTCTTCAATTCTAAGAGGCCTTGTGCAGTGCAAAGATGTTTGAGATAAACATGTTTTACAAGGTGCTGAAGATGCAAGTCTATCATAGGCCCTGTACCAATCTCTTACAGTTCCATTAGCTGGTTTAAACAAAGGCCATCTTAATTTGACATGTGTTTGCCACAAGTCAGGAGTTATATGAGTAGACAACAAATTGCACCATCGCCTGCACACATTTGCTGCACACCAAAGACTAACATCATCTAAGTGAGAAAATACTGCTAAAAGAACTTCTGGTGGCAACCTTTCTACAAGACCTGGTTCGCTGATGGATTTATGCTCAATATGTCTGTAATTAGTCAATAAATCAAGTCTCTTTGATAGGTTCCATGGTCTTGATGGCTCCCCCTTATCATAGGATTCATAATTTTTTGGTGGCGGAAACATCATATCATATTTGTTATTATCTGGTTCAGCTTCTTCAGCAGCTACAGAGCCCTCTTCTGGGGTTTGGAAGTCTTCCTCAAGAACATCATGTTGAGGGTAATTTTCAACATCTTGTTGAATTTGAAGATTATCGAGGCCTAAATGTAATTCATTTTGATCATGATTATTTTGTTGCGGATTGTCATTATTCTGATCACCTTGATTGGCTGCATCTTCATTATTAACTGGTGCATTGTTATATCTTGCAGGTACATAATTATATTGCTGGTAAAATGGAGCCCGATTTTGATCAGGAGAATCTGACGGACTTGAAACTATAGGGGTTGAATATTGAGATGAATTTTGATCAGTTTGACTTGCTCTTCTGTCTGTATTATAAAATAAATCAACTGGTTCATCATTTCCAGAATCCTCGTCATCTGTTTTCTAAAAATAATTATAAGATATTTAAGTACTGTTCTGTTTCTTAATAAAAAGCAAATCCTTACTTTACTGAATATAGGTGCCTGAAGTAATCCTATATCGTCTGGAAACAAAAATGCATGGCAAGTTGCACAAACAGGCTCTCCAAAGCATGGTCCGTAATAACCATTGCAAATGTAACAAGCATTTGTCTGTCGAATAAAAAAGAAAAATTTTTAACTAACTAATAATTGAACAACCATGACAATCACTTTATTAGATACATGAACAAATGAAATAGCCAAATGTTAAGTACAAACATTATTGTTATGTTGTTGTAAATGAAGTAATAAATATTTTGGCAGATCGAAAGTTAACTAAGAAAATAAAAAAATGTTGATACGTCGCATAAGGTCGGCTTACCGAAAATTCAAATTCGGGAAATATTACAATTTCCGGACTTTCCTTGGCTTCTTCCTCCAGATCTGAATTAACATTTGACTCGTCTTTATCCGTCATATTTTCACCATTTTCGACGTAGCTGGCACAACAAATTTTATCTCCAGCCATGTTGACAGAGTGCTATAGCTGCACTATGCTTATATGTATACGTACTGTATGCTATATAGATTGTACGCTCGTTTCGTAAAACTTGTCGTATATGCTGTTGAAAATATGAAGGTGCCTTCTTGCCAGCGACGCAGCGCAACTCGCAAGTGCACTAGTCCAGGTGAAAGGAACGCAAACTGCATTTACGCTGCGTTCACAATAAAATCCTATGTATTTTACTTTTAAATATTTCATATTTTACCAGGTTTATCCTTACAAAATCCCTAGTAAAACTGTAACATAATTCTGAAGAATAACTGACTGCTGGCTGATGATTACTGTTAATTATGATCGTTAACAAATAAGAAAAAATTTTTCAGATAATTTATTGAAAAATATTTCAATATTAAAAATTCAACTTCCTACAATAATTTTTTTAAATTTTTGTTTAAAATTATAAGGAATTCAATTGAAGCTTTTGGGATCATTTATGTATTTCAGTGTTTTTTTAATAATAAAATTAGCATTTCAAAATTGCAACTTCTATTATATGATCACTTTTTCTAATAATTAATTACTAGCACTATAGCTATAATATTTTTTTATATTTAAACCAAATGATCATTATTCTGCATTTTAAAGCAACAATTAAGCTTTTAAGAAAAGCAAAATGTTCGTGATGGGCGCCTGGACGGAACAGGAAAGGAAGAAGCCAAAAACGACTAGAGTCGTACATCAGTAACTCGGTAGACGGTAAGTATTCGCCTATCCCCTCCTTGGACATGCATTCAGGGAGCGAATAGTACTTAGCAGTTAGCTGATAGCAGGTGACAAGACGCAAGATGAAAAGCTATGGAAAAAGGAACAACGTGTACGCCTTGTTGTGAAGGATATTTTGTTTTTAGTTAAAAAAAAAAAAAAAAATACGACGAATGCAGTATCTATTGCAATTCTGCATCTCAAAACTTTCAAAGAAACGGGGGCGACCAAAAGGTAATAATGGTTACGGTATGCGGGAAACAGTGAATGATTAACGATAAAAGCGGCTGCTAGTGGAGAATCATGAATCGAACAAAATGAAAAAGACTTTCAATATTGGTGTCGATATCAGGACGAGCGATAATCTCGAAATCACGAGACGCTTGTACAGGTAAAATTTTAACTTTTTCAAATCTTTCATTATCTTTTTACTCAAAATATCGTTATTTTTCATATTATCGGACATAACCTAAATGATTAATTGCGTTTCTATTTTAATTTTTTTGAATAACATTTTATATCTGATGTGCATGTTTTATTTTTACTAGAAATATAACTGAAATAGCAAAGAAGTTAGAGGAGCAGAAAAATCGAGCATTAACTACAATAGATCTTTTTACAACAAGTGGAGAAGCACAGAGATCAAAACTAAGAGACTACTGTGAAAGATTGATAATCGACGATCCTGTTAGCCATGTGCAAAAAACCGAAGATTTGCTGTGGAGGAAAGGCTTCTATGATATTGTTTCCGCAGCAAAGAAGTTGCGAAAGGTTTGTTTTTAAAAGTAACTTTTTAATTTCTCAATGAATTATTATATATTTATTTATTACAAATTTAGGGAAACACATGGAATGATATGGAAAGAGCATTTTTATCAGCACATTTGTCAGTGGGTGTGGGATTTTACCATCACCTGATTTTGCGATTACAATTAGAATACGATTTAAACCTAACAGGTGTGATAGATTTTGCCTATCCACAGAATTATAAAGGAGGAGCTTATGTAAGATTTTTATTTGTTTAATAACATTGAAATTTAAGCAATTTATTTAACTAAAATTTTTATTTCAAGTTGGACAAAAGTATCAAGCTATCAAAACTACAAGCAGAAAAAGTTGCAGAAGTGAAAAAATGTGTAACTCGATTTATTCACAGAAGCCTAATATGTCTTGGAGATTTGGCTCGATACCGATTAGATCTAGATCCAAATTGGGATCCACAAATTGCAACAAGATATTATAAAATGGCAGTAGCAGTGGATAATAAATATGGGATGCCTCATAATCAAATGGGAACTGTAGCTGGAAATAAAAATTATGGACTTGATGCTGTATTTCATTATCTGAGAAGGTTTACTGTTTTCACTATATATACATATATATTAGAAATAGTTGCTCTTTAAGCTTTTATTCTAAATTTTTTATTTTCTTTCAGTATCTTATGTCAAGAGCCATTCGAAGGTGCAGATGGTAATTTGAAAAGGACTATAATAGTTCATTCCTATAATGGGAAAGAAAAATCTTTAACTCATACTTGTGTTGCAAGATTGCTTTCATTACTGCAGTTATGGGATAATGGTTCTGTGAATATTGACAAAGTAAATCAAGAATCACAGGTAAATTATTAATTCACGAAAAAATTGTTTTATTACTTTATCTATACAGAACATGCCTAAAATTGTTTTTATTATTTTTAGATACTCCTTAATGATATTGAAAATTGTGTGAACTTAGAAAAGTCTGAAAATATTGATCATAAGTCTGTTCAAAATGAAGATGACATTGAAAAATATTTATCTCTCTATAAGAATGATGAGAATACATATCTAACTGATGATATGATTTTCAAAATTATTGTCATTTGTCTAATGAAAATTTTAAAAATGCAAATGAAAGAATCAAGTGAAGTACATGCTGTAATAGCCTTCGTGTTATCTGTATTTTCTCAATTACTTCAATTTGTAGTTATCAGACTTCAAGAATCACTTCTAGATATGTCTGTAACAAACAAAAATGATGAGATTGATAAAATAGTTGATGTTAATAATGTTACAAAAAAAGATAAGAACGATGAAGAAGAAAAAGAAAAATCTGACAATGAAAAAGGATTAAATATTGCAATATTAAAGGAGAATTCTAATGATAATGAAAAGGTTGAAATGAATGGAAATCACATTAATGGAAAAATAAAAAAATCACGTGGTAAATCTAAAAACCTGTTAAGAAAGTTAAGAAGACCTAGAAATCGTAGAAATAGTTCAGATTCTGAAGCTAGTGATGGTGAAGGATTAACAATGGGATCATCCAGTGAAGATGTTAATTCTGATATTACTGAAACTGAAGAAGACCCAATGAGCGATGAAAACGTGTTATCTGATGAAGCTTTGTCAGATGATTTAACTGACGATGAGAAGGCATCTTCAAAAGAAAATTATGATACCAGTAAAGAAACTGAAAACATTAATGGACATTCAGATACCAAAGAAAAAATTGTTGAAGAAAATGAAAATGATGAAATAGATACTAATACCAAAACTGCCAATAAAGAAGAGAAAGAAGATACTTTTAAGCCAAAAACTTCTAACAGTACTTATGATGAAAACAGTAACTCAGCAAACACGCTCACATATGTTGCACAAATGGAGAAGCAAAAATTAGATCCTATAAAAGTTTTGAAAGTTTTAAACGATGAAAAGATGCTCATATCTATTAAAGTATGCTGTGATTGGTTACAAGGTCAACCAGATATCATAAAAACTTGTGCTAAGGGATCAAAGTCATTATTAAATCGATTAATTACTTTATTAAATTTAATAAATCTTGACAGTGAAGATATTTTAAAGAAATGGGACAAAGATTTAGAAATATTTTCAAGTTCAAAAATATCAATTGAAGCTGTCCCTTTGCCTGAGGATATTGATTTAAAAGGTTTAAAAATTTTTGACGATGCCCATAAAAACATTGATTGGGAAATTGTAAAACGAAAAAACGTGACAAACTGTGAAGAAACACTATTGCGTGCACTTAAAATAATTAAGTTTGGCCATTATTTGTGTTTAATACCAGAATCTGGAATCCAATATGATGATAGCAAAGGTTTATTTACAGTGCTAAATGAAGAAAGCAGTACAATAAAAGAGAAAAATAATGTTGATATTAAGAATCTTGAGTTAGATCAATCAAAAGGAAAATTGATGAGGCACATGGGTAAATTGTGGCTTAAAGCCGAAGTTCGAGCTTTAGAAAGTCGTTTACATTACAGATTAATGTCTCCATATTTAGTTCCTGATCATGAAGCTTTTTCCAAATTTATGCCTGTTATAAAACACTTAGTTTATGCAAAAAAGTTCATAGTTGTTGTACCTTCAATTGGTGAGTCTTCTGGAATCATCATATTGTACAAATTTTATTTCAGAATAATAACTAAATTGATTGATTATTTTGACAGTTATTTCTGCTTTGGATGAATTAAAAAGGACGAGTAGTCATGCAAGAGAGGCAACTAGATGGTTAGAAAGTCAACTCCAACGTGGTTCTCGATTCTTGAGAGCTCAAAGACCTCATGAAAAATTGCCATTACCTTTTATAAAAGGACCAAAACCCAAAGATAAGGAAGCTTGGCTTTATTTCCAAATAATTGAATGTTGCCATTATCTTACTCAACAAAGCAAGGCTGGTGATTCTGAAATTCCAGTAGTAACTTTATTGACTGGAATTGATGACATGAAAATGTTTACATTTAGTCCTGACGGATTGGCTAAAAGTGCTGGTTAGTACAAATAAAAATTTAACAGTACTATTCTAATTATTCCATGCAATAAAATAAGTTGTTTATTACTCTGTTATTTAGGTGTAAATTTTGAACACATTGGCTCTTTTCATGCAAAATGGAAACTATCGATTAAAAGTCACGGTTGAAGGAAATAGTTCAAATAATAATTGGCACCTGCACTTCCTTAAAAGAAATAAAGGTCAATGATCAATTTGCCTCCAGGGCAGTACAAGTGTACAGAAAGAATTGATCTAATGGTTGCAAAGGGTTGGAAACCCCAAAAAGGATTTGCTTAATATAAATAAACTTCAGCATATTTAAGCTGAAGAAAAATCTACCTGAAGAAACTACTTTTTTTTAAATACTGAAATATTTTATTTAATTACAAAATAAAGTTATCGTGTTTTTAATTAATATAAGTTTCCATTTTTTAATTCCATTTTTGTCCCTCATTTATACTTGAAATGACATGTCATATTTAGTGAATTTTGTGCCAGAAAGTTGGTAGTTTAGATAACCTATACAAAATTCTCGAAAGTATTTCTTCCCAAGTAAGATTCGGAACTTCGGGGGAGTGTATAGACTGGAGAGTGGAGAACCATTGCGCTGGGTGTGCAATAAAATGAAAAAAATGACAGGTGTTTTATAGAAGAAAAAGGTTATGAAAGAAATAATGAAGATCGTAAAATGATCTAATGAGTTGATGACGAATAAGTAGTACGGTCCAGCAAGAATTAAAGGAAATTAAACGGTGCGTAGACCACTTGTTATAGACCACGTAGACACTTGTTATTGAATCGAGTCGGCACGAGATGCTAGTCTGTATTCTTTTGTATCTCCTCGGAGAAGTAAAGTAAACGTGAAATTTTACGTAGGTAACTTTTTGCAGGACAAAATCAAAAGTGTGGGTAGAAGCGACGTCAAATAATCGAAGCATTTCGACGTGCCGCTGCTCGTTTTTCCCACGTTTCCACGAGGAAAAATTGAAAGCGTCGAAAGTAACGAGTCATCAGCCAATCCAAGATGGCAGAGGGCCAGGACAGTCAGAAGAAAATTACTATTACCATTAAAACGTCCAAAGATAAACAGAGTGTTGAAATCGAGGAAGATGCAACAATCAAAGATGTAAGTGCAATTGCCAATAATTGACAGTTGTTTATTTTCTCCCTTACCATGCTTTAATAGCACAATTATCAACCAAGTGTCATCAGTGTTTGGTTATACATTATTCTAATTGTCGGTATTTTTTATTGTTAAATGCGCAGTTCAAAGATGCAGTTGCCAAGAAATTCAATGCTCAACCAGAGCAGCTATGTTTAATATTTGCTGGAAAAATAATGAAAGATCATGAAAATTTGACGCATCATAACATCAAAGATGGACTAACGGTTCACCTTGTCATAAAAGCACCAGGATCGGCAACAAGTCAAAACAACCAGGACGCCAGTACGCCTCAAAGACCACCTGGTATACATGCCATAATCAATTTAATTTTAATCTTTTTTTATTTTATTAAATGATGTAAGACTCGAACGTTCGGATGAGAATATTGAAGGAAGATGAAAATGAGCGATCTCGACGAAC
>UXGC01000527.1:0-92965 GCA_900480045.1 Eurytoma adleriae
TAGTGGAAAAATTACCATCCTGTATTGTAAATTTTACTAGAAAATATTATACATTTTACTAGAATTATTGTAAAATTACCAATGATTCTAGCATTATTTACAATACAGTATGGTAATTTTTCCACTACACGACAGTCTGTGGCCACTTTTCTAGATAGGACAGTAGTTTTTACTAGAATTGTTTCTCAGCGTAGATTAGCATAAAACAAATGCTGCAGCCAATTTCTTTTACAACCGCACCGTAACTACTTTCCGGAGGCAGGCGCTTGCTGACGTCGTAATAAATATCTATATCTTCCTCGCAGGACTTGCGTAGGCACTTAGCGCCGGCAGGGGCTGGCGACTCGCAGGGGAACCGAGCAATTAACGATTATCTGTGCCAACAGCGGCAACAGCAGCAGCAGCAGCACATGTCGAATCTTAACGGCCGCTTCAAGTCTGCCGTCAGCTTGGACAGGCCGGCGCATAAAGCTATTGTCAACAATAACAATAATAATAACAGTAAAACGAATAAGGTCAGATGCTCCAAGAGTTTCGACTGCTACGGCCCGAATCACGGCGTAGTCTCGGCCTCGGTGTACAGGGAACTTAGAAACGGCACTCTCGGCTGGTAGAATGCTTCTGCGCGACGACGACGCGGTTGTGCTTCGATGTGTACAGAGTGTTTTCGTATAACTTGGTGTGTAGCTCGTCGTCGCGACGCCGAGCGCGTACTTTCAAACAAATAATGGGAACAAAAAATTAACTACCGTCGCGCGATTTTTTTTTTTTTAGAAAGTTTGGATTGTAGAAGTGAGCGTTGCGATTGCGTGTGCGTCGGTCGAGAAAGTAATTTTAAGCAGACGCAAAAGCTGTTTCGTTATAAAATTTCGAAATAATTGTCCTCGGGCACGTTTGGATTTGATTGTTTATTGACTCGTGAAACTGGATGTTAGAATTGTAAAGTATATAAAAAACGTAAAAGTTTGTTTCGCTGATGATAAGAAGAATGCGGTTTAATTAAAAAAAATGATCCTTCTGAGCCGACGCGTAAATGTGGCATATAAATTTTGTAAATTGAGTAATTAATTGTGTAATAATAAAATTGTGGCGCATATTTGTTTAAATATACAATTGATTGCGTGGTTTAATTTGTGATCACGCTATAACCATCTCTTTATAAATTTACAGCAATAAGTATTTATTGAAGTCAATAAAATTGTACTTTTTTACTACTTCAAATGAAATGGTTATATTTTAATAAACAAAAAACCTTACCCGCGTAACAGTGATTTAAATAGAAGCTCCTTTGAAATTATAACAATTTTACGGATTTCAATAATACTTTTATTGCTGTATAAAATTATTATCAGTATTTTGTTTTCTAGTCTTCTCAGCATATTTGTAACTCGATAGATAATAATTTTACTTGATTTAGCTCAATTTATTCGCAAATCAAATAAAATTAAAGGCGATATTATTGTAGGGCAATTAATATACTAATCACTGAATAAAGTAACGAATAAAATATTAGAAGATGTCAATAATAGTAATACTGTAAGTTTTATATTTGCATTTTATACATCATACAATGTCTTTATTTAATAAAATTTCCTTCATTTCTCACATTTGACTTAATGCTTAATAATTCTACCACAGCTTTCAACAAAAATTATTAGCTACGAAGATGCAAATCTTCACATATTTTTTAAATTAATGTTCAAGTTACACGATAACAACGAAAATAAATTTAAATTAGTATGATATTTTTAGAATGAATATTTTTGTACTAAAAATATCATTGTGTATTTCTGCATTGAAGTCAGTACTGTAGTCTATATATTTGTGTTACATATGTGTATGAAGCAGGGAGTTTTGGGAAAGTTAATGGAAGGTCGAAAAAGACATCGGGCAACATTCCCCTGTGTACTATCGACTAAGAAATGGGCTTACGTTAACCGACTTTACGACAAGTAATTCTCTAAGGAAGGAAAAAAAACTACGAATAACTTCTTACCTTTTTTACAGCATAAATTTCACCTTTTCAAACAAACATGAAGCACTCCTCGTTCGTTGTTTCTATTTCGTGATTTATCGAGATGTCATTGTTAGGTTGTGACAAAGTGTTCCTTGTGATATAGGAAAAGGTAAACATGAGAAACGACTAAAAAGTTAAAATGAACCATTTCTGACGGCTATTCTTGGAAACGCATTAGGGTAGAATAAGATTTGTTGCAGGTTTTATAAAAAATCAATAATTTTTATTGTATAATTTTTAAGATCGATATTATAAGTAAACAGATATTATGTACAGCCGAAATATCTATTAGTATACATTTTAATTTCTACAGTTCAACTGCAGAAGTATTTTGCCGGTTGCTTGTTTTCTTAAATTTCACGCATCGACATCACAATTTTATGTGTATATACATATGAGTCATTAATAAAAAAATTCTTATTAATTAAAATAGCAAACACACATCCCTTACGAAATTAGTAGCTTTTTGTATAAAAATAGAAATATTAAAGACAAAATAAACATTTTTTTTGTTTAGTAACTCCATTTGGAATTTGTAAAAATGATTTAATTCAAATTTTATATTTTTTAAAGATTTTAAACTAAACTTTTTCATTTTGTTCGATGTTATAATAGATCAAATCCTAAACTTCATTATAAATCGTATACGCTGTGTATAAGAGCTTATTACTGACTGTAAGCTTGCGGAAGATCTTAGTGATTTATACCACATAAGTAACTTAATACTTATTAAATTTTTCGCTTCATTTTTTAAAATATCTCGAATTTTTTAAATTTTTTCTGGGTATTGAATTTTACGCCAGTTAACAAAATTACAGTTTTTAAAATTTAATAGAGATAATTGTTGAATAACATGTTTTAAAGCTTTCAAGATTATGTGAAACTTTGTTGGGAACTATTTAGTTTGTGCGGTATTTTCTAATAATATACAACTATTCCGCTGAATTAGAAGAAATATAGAAATATATATTTATTTGCATGTACGCATGTGTTTTATACTTATAAAAAATTGCTAATCTTTTCTCTTGCCTAATCAGACTTATGAAGACTTAATAAAGATAGAATTGGAATTCAAAATTAATCTGATAAAGTACAAACAATTTAAAAATAAGTTAAAAAATATACAATTTATAAAAAAAAGATAGTTTAAACTTTGATAAATTCAATTCTTTGAATTTCATTGTTACTGATTTACTAATGTAATTCTTTCTTAATAATTTACCGTCCTTTCAATAATAAATTGTCCTGATAAATGAAGTACATTTTTTCGTCTTGAACATAGCTCATGGGGATTCTTCTTATTAGTGTGCTGTAGGTGCTCAGCATCGCATAGCGAAGTTTATTATAGATGTCTTATTCTTAACTGTAA
Organism: Eurytoma adleriae; assembly: GCA_900480045.1. Classification (NCBI taxonomy): domain Eukaryota; kingdom Metazoa; phylum Arthropoda; class Insecta; order Hymenoptera; family Eurytomidae; genus Eurytoma; species Eurytoma adleriae. The sequence goes on from UXGC01000527.1 coordinate 3,387, forward strand.
AAAAATTATGACTATGTATAATTCATCCAACCAAAAAGTACGTAATTTCAACAGAAAGTCATCATTTTCAAAATCGATAATATTGACTTTAGCGACAAATGTTATCAAAAAATGTATTTTACTAAAAAATACAAAAAGTGTTATTGAAAATAACTAAAACTTGAAAATAAAATTTGAATATCGTCATTACCATGAAGAATAGTGCTATGAATTACCTGTTAATTAATTTGTCATGCAACACGAACGATCGAAGTAACCATAAAACTTCTTAGAAGACAATCAGCATCGGATTATACAAGTACAGTCGCCATTATGAAAAAGTTTAGATAAATCTTTGACTTTCGCTGTTGCTGATAACGTTGTGCTTGCCTTCGCTACAGCTGTCGCGCTGATTCCTTTGGTGCAGTCGAGCTTGCGACGAACTCGAACTACTGTGCGAACTATGACTGTGATTGTGGCTGTGGCGACGTTTGTTTGCCACGATACATTCGTTTGCGTTGCACTCTTTAGGTGGAGAAATAGCCTGAAAAATATAAACAGATCGTTTTAACGTTTTTCGTTGTTTTTCAACTGATAGGTATCATCTATATTGGGGGTCTCTTAAACTGATTAAAAATTCTTACATACAGCAAGAAAAGAAGTGGAATTCGTAATAAAGCAATTTTTAAATTAAATTTTCATTAATAAAATTCATACAGGCTCTTTATTAAACTGCGCAGACGTTTATTCTTACTTATTTATTTCTGAAAAATCGCATAATAAAACTTTTATTCCAACATTCTTCAGTGTTAATAATTGAAGAGATGCGCCGAATAGCGGCATAACTCGTGTATATATAAACACGGAAATTATACTGCTGTTCGTCGCATACCCACAATTATATATTTTTAATACATAAAAAAAATTAAAAAAACAATTTTAAAACATAAATAACCAAATTATTAGCCTTAAAAATGTTAACACAAAACACGAAAAGCTTTACTTCAATTTTTATGAAAATTCTTTTAAAAGACGTATTTTTCGCCACTATTAATTCATCAGACGTATGTTCACAGTTCCTCGAAAAATACAATTCGCAGTGCGTGTATTATGAAATTCACGGAATTCCCTGTTATTTCAATTCTTTCATGCTCCATTCCCAGAAATCGAACTAACACACCTTTCCTTCAAAAAGTAAAAAAGTGAAATTTGCCGAAAAGCGCGAAAAACGGAGCCAAGTCTTTCTCCGGCGGAAACATAGGAGGGGCGTACCTTGTGAGCGCGGTCCCTGTCGTGGTCCTGGGGCAGGCTTCTCAGCATGTAGCAGCGCCGGTGCGGACTGTGCCGGCTGTAGAAGCTGTCATAGCCGCTGCTCGAGACGGTCGTGGTGTTGTTGCGCTGATGTAGAGCCAGGACTGCGTGTGCCGCCGGTACCGAGGTCCCGGTCGTCGCGGGCTGCGTCCCGGCCGTGCCCGGGGCGAAGAGCCCGAGGCCCGAGTTGCCGTGGCCGCTGGCGCCAGGATGGGCCTTCGGGTGGTAGTGCCCACCGCGTCCCGCCGCGCTGTTGCAGCCTGCGCATACGCCGGCAGCCGAGCCCAAGGTCTGGAACCACAACATATCGACTCCAACAGCACCGCCGCTCTTTCTGACCTACGCGACCAATCGAACCTTCGCGCAAGTGTATATCAATCAATCGGCGCTGCGGCTCGGTATACGCGCTGCTTGCCAAACCTGCCATTCGCCGGTGCATTAACGATTTATCAAACGGATATTTACGAGTCTCTCCCTTCGTTTGCTGCTATAAGTACTGTTCATTTATCTTTCTGTTGCTAGATCATTTGAGGATGAGGCTGATATTTTTAAAATTATTTTTTGCCTATGCTTACATTACATACATTAAGTAGCTTTCGGAAAGAACTATGAATTTTGGATAAAATCGTGTTTTTGTTTATAACTATATTTTCTCGGAGTAGTTTACCCGGACAACTTATGCTTGGATGCCTCATTATTGGTGCTTTCTGGAAAAAGTGTTGGGTACCCTCTACAATTTTTACTAGACTATTCACTGTATACTTTATCAGACTACCCTAATAAAATGTATAAGGGAGTTCAATTCACCCCATGATTACTGGGGTACCCCTATAACTTCAATCCACGTTTCCTAGGTAATTTTTGAAGGAAATTTCTCTGCGTGTAAAAATGGACTGATAAAGTTCAAGAAGGAAAATGGTTAAAAAAATTACCCCTACAAAAATAAAAAAAAAACATCCTATTATGGCAATGCGCGTCATTTGAAAGACATTGTGTACTTTTAAATAAAAATAACAATCTTTTATTGGAATTTAATTTATAAAATAAAGTCGCAGGAAGTAAGTACTGAATATAAAAGGCAATCTTTTCTATTCTCATCGTTTCCACAAAGGATAAAAATAAAAAGACTTCGATTGCAAGGAAGCTAAAAATCTAGCAGTAATACCTATTACAGATTAATTCTGAACCTTTTCTTGAAAGGAAAATTATTATTTATTTTATAACTGAAATTTACTACCGCAAGGAAGCAATCCTGTTCTATTTCCATAAGATTAAGTCAATTTGCGTGAAGTATTCAGCAATAGCATTCGAAAATTAAGTATTATTACATTAAAGCCATAACGGATGTAGAACAACGGTTACATAAAGCTCATAAATAAAGTATCTTCTCCCTTCAACGCACAATGCGCCCGAGAGTCATGAATTTGAATGGCCACAATTTACCGTGAAATATTAAAGGAAAGTGATTACGGCTAAAATATTGTGGTGCCTTCAGCACGTGAATTTAAAATGCAAAGAGGCGAGCATGCAAAGTATACGCGGTACACCCAGCGCGGCTTTCCAGAAAAGCGCGCGGCCTCTCGAGGCGTCCGGCACAAAGGGAAATATTTCATTCGTGTATCGCCTACGTCGTCGATTATCAATAAAGGTCAGACCGAGAATCTTAAATAATCATCCAATGAATGTTGGAGGTGAAATTTATGAGTGCTAAATTATTACCCGTATAATAGAAATGGATATACTGATCAAATTCAATAAGGGTGCACGTGCTCGATCTATCAATAATTTAACTTCGCTTGTTTTCTATTTTATTTTATTACTGTCAACACGGGGCTATGAAAATTTTTTATGACAAGGCATATGTACTTTATATTTTATTTGCTGTGGCTTTTTTCCTTTTAAATTTTGTATTGAATTATTTGATCGATCTTCGTGTCGGTAGTAAAAGTATTGCTTAAGGTAAATATAAAAATAGAATTCGGTGCAGTCCTGATCGAAACGGTTTAATTCACTGATAAAACTGATTTAGCGTACTACTACTGAGTGCTATTTAAAAAAAGGAATTTAAAATAAGATATCCATGAAATATAAGGGTGCGTAATTTAATCAAAATTTTGATTAAATATTTAGTTTATTATTTATTTCGTAAAAGAATCGAGTAAAACAGTCGAGAAAGGCATAAATATGTACAATAAATTCTTCAAAAATGTATCCGTATTATTCCAGTTTAAGGACAACCAATCACCCCGCCGTCGAATCACCCGAAAAGTCTTTATTCCCAATTGTTTCGTACAAAGCGGCTTTAGTTATTTATCGATTTGCCGGCTGTGCTCTTGGAAAACCGCCGCGAGTTTCGGTAAACTCGCGGTGCAATTGCGGAGCGAGCCGCGAGCGGGAGATATCGTCCGCGGCGAGCGGAGTCAATACTTACTTTGCGGTGTGTTTTTCGCCGTCCGAAGCCGTAAGTGCCCTGGCAGAGGATCTCGGCGACGCTCCGCCGGAAATTCCGTGTCATGAAGCAATAGACAATGGGATTGAGCGCGCTGTTGGCGTGTCCGAGGAAGAGGCAGTAGGACAGCACGTCTGAGATGAGTCTGCCTTCATCTGAAATGCATAGCACGCGAGGCACGAAAAAGACGTTATTGAAACGTATGCGTCGGGGGGTGTGTACGTGCAGCGTCGCGCGAACTTCTGAAATATACCGTACGCTCGGTCCACTTTCTCACCGGCACTAAACTTTGGTTAAATGTTTCATGGTAATGTGCAGTGCGAACTTTCGTGAGCTTTATATTGTGTTATGCACGCGAACTAATTTCGCGCTATCTTAATGGATTTTTTTTCTTGTATAAATATTTACTCGACTTGTTTAAATATGCAGCGGGAAATCGTTTGCTTGCCGGAATTTATAGGATGCCGCACCGGAATTTAGAGAATTTATGTCAATAACAAGAAGGGATAGGATGCGATAATTGATAGACAACACACTTGTCTAAATTAATCAGTAATTTATTATTATTTATTAATCGATTTACATCAACTCTATTTTCGCGCACGCGATTATTGCGCTTCCCTGTCAGCACGTGCTCAGCTGAGCCGTATAGGAAGCCACGTGGCATTGATAACGAGCACTCGTACATGCAGCTCTGAAAATCTGTGAAAAGAATTGCGCAGACGAGCATCTGGCATTGGTAATAATTAGTAAATTATTATTATATTATTAAATCAATTATTTAAAAAATTTTACTTACTTGCATCTGAAAGTGTGATCCAATCACTAACTATTACAGTTGTCCATACTAACGATAGTAAAATAATAAACGAATGAGTGATTTGAAACCTAAACCGGATGTGTTATTCTTTTTTTTTTTTTGAAAAGCTTTTATTTATTTTATTTTATGAGAATGTATACGCAAAGATAATTCATTACGCTGATTAATGATGCTGATGACGAGGATTATTAATTGTACAGTCATTTTATTATGTTTCGTTATCTCGTTAAAAGTCTGACTAAATGACACTCAAAAAAAAAGACGAAATGACGGCACTGTTTAAAAAAAAATTAACTTCACATTTCGAACATTTTACATAAAATTTTACATAAAATACCGATAAAAATTCAAACGAATTTATTTTTAGCATAGAATATGTTATTGACTGCCTTTCAAAGTCTGCAAAATTTCCAATCTTATTTACCTTTTTACTTTCAAAGAAGTCCAGAAAAGGATGCCCCAACCCACAACTTAGAGAAACAGTAGGGAGAACATATGAAACTGACACAAAAGCACTTGGTTCAAAGTGGAGGCATCCGAATACTACAAAGCACGGATTTTCAATAAATTTTCTTTATTCTTTGTCCTTCAATACAATCGATTTTGCCGTATGATATATTTTTACAAGTTTTGTAATTTTATAATCTATAAATATTTGCAATATCTTCTTAGCCAGATTTCAGTTACCTTTCAAAACATGTAAAAATGTAACAAAATCAATTGCAATTAGTAAAGTAAATTTTTATAAACTAATGAAGAAAATTTATCATTTGTGCATAATATCAATTTGGCAGTGTTATAAAAATATTGCAGTATTTGTTTTATTAATTTATTTCAATAACTCCATTCAAAGCTGTGAATGCAACGTATTTTTATTACAGCGCCAATTTGATAAAGTATTATACTACACTGGTGTTATGTTACACTAACTATATCGCAAAAAACACGATTATCATTTCTTCGAGATACTACTTTACAAAAAGTGCATAGTAATGACTGCCTGCTTTTTTTCTCAATGTAGATCGCATTATTTTCTCGACGTATCTCATAAAGCATGAGCGATGGTATATTTAGAATTTAGAATTTTCCCTTTCTTCAAAAAGTCATGACACGCAAGATACATTGTATCCGATGATTATTCATACGCGCACTTTCCATTTCTAATGAATCCTTTTAAATGAAAAAAATCAAAACATTTTCTCAATGAAAAGGCCTGTTTATAGCAGAATGCACTTTGGAAAAGCACAGTTACAAATTCGCACACGTGGAAAATGGTCGAACGTACAATAATGTTCGTGACTTATCGTTATAATTGCGTCCAATTGTAATTGTTAATTTAGAAATTTTGCATTTCGGAACAAACCTGGACACACACTTTTTTATTTACGAACGAACTGCGGAAATGAAGATAAAAACTGTATCGTTCAGACAATACAAAGGGCGATGAATGCGTGTTTTTGTGTAATGAAAGAAGGCTCTTTCCTTTTGTGTGGATGCTTTTTTTTTATTTATGAGGAAACGGGGAAATCTGCCCGACGTCGCTGGGGAGTCGGCTTTTCCCCTCAGCCGAAATAAATATAACCTTCGTTCGCAATTTCTGCACGCGAGTTCACAAATTTTGAAAAGTAATAGCGGTCCAATGATAAAATATTTCTTCGCAAAAGCTAAGGTGTTATTGCGCACTCGTAATCTAGCCTTTGTACGCTGCGGAGAATATCTCTGTTACAGTAGTAAAAAGAATAAATAAATAAAAAAACAGTTTAGAACTGATAATGCATTATACTTTAAGATCGGGAAGATTGATAAACGTTTATAAAATTGAACGAAGATTTCATATCAATTACACAGTTCGATGTTTGAAAAGCTACTCCACGTGATAAGGGATGTGAGTTATTATTTCATACTCGTATATCTCTCTTCGTACACTTTTTCGCGGATAAAGATAAATGACGTTAATAAACGATGCAGTAAATCTTCACTTTCGTCGATATGTATAATGCACCTCAACATTCCCAGTTGAAAAATTATACATTATGCAATTTTAAACTTTATGCAATTCTAAATAAATGTTTACTATTGGACGACTGTATAAATATTTCTACGGTTTTACAGAAACTAACAGAAAGGATGTTTTTGAAATTTCGTTTTCAAATGTAAGGAAAAAAGGTTACTTACGTACAACACCGAGATCGACCAGTAGTCTAAGTACGTTGTAGGGCAGCCAGCAGAGAGCGAAGAGAACAGCCAGCAACAATAAAATCCATGCCACTCTTCTTCTTTCACGTACAAGCCGGAAACCCTGTCCGATGTCGGGAAAATAAAAAAAAACATGACCGTAAACAGCGTTGCATTTAATGGATGTATGCAGCAAAATATTTATCATTTCGATTCTTTTATTCATGTAAATCACAGATTTTTAAAAATTGAAATAAATGTATTTAAACATTAATCTCATTGTAGCTTTAGAAAATATAGATCTTTGTTTCCTAAATCAGTTTTTTTATTTAGATCTATGTAAAAATGGCCATGTTTTTTAATTACTGGCAAAATCCATCGAGCACAAAATTTTTTTATACCTTTTTCGAAAAACACATGCTTCGCAATATTATCCTTTTTTTAAGAGAGGAATAGAGGGTTATTTTACGACTACCTAAAAAAGTACAAACAGAGAGCCTGAAAAGAGTAATTACAGTTTTCCCACCTCCTATCATTGACGTAAACTCAGATAAAAAAGTAATTTTTACACAACTTTTGAATTTTTTCCAACCTTCATAAAAAAGTTTCGTTATAAACTTCACAAGCCTGTGTTTGTATTAAAAACGAAGTAGCGACGTAAAAGGACTAAAAAATACAGTAAAAAATTTGTAAAAAGAATCACGATCCTTTGGTTTGAGGCTTTCTAATTAAAGCACCGCTGCCTTCTGGGCTGATTTGTCCCTTAATAACAACTGTCCCCGGGGATATCGAAAGTTAATTGAGTATCTGCAATCGAGGACTAAACTTGTTATAAGATCAAAGGGCGCTGTACTTCCCTGTGGTCAACTGACCATAACTATGAATACCGCTTAATGATGCAAAGAGTCTGCATTCCGTTTGTACGTCAAAATTTAGTATCCCGTGAAGCTTTAATGTTCTCGATTACAAACAGAAAGACACGATTGCTATAGGGGGAACATGAATAAGAAATCGATGCGAATTTTATTTTAAAATACTATTTATTCGACGTAATTTTTATTCTTTTGTTAAGATTTATTATGTTAACAAAAAAATTATACACGACTAATTAAAGGATTTAATTTAGTCAAAGGATTGTTCAAAATTCATGTAAAAGGAATTAAACTGAAAGGCAATGCAACAAAGTCTAGTTTGATTTTCCTAAGTTTTGCTATTTCGCTCTTGTTTGGAGCGCGGTAATTGGGTAAGCTGCCGGAAACCTTCAAACCGAGCAAGCATTATTGAGCGCGAAATAACTGCTAGTTAATTAATATTAGTGTATGCAATATCTTGTACATATTAAACACAAATAGGTAAATGCGCTTAAATTAATTGCGTAATGCATCGTATTTTCACATACTATGTGTGCCTAACATTTCATCTGTTATTTTTCTCCGTATACAAAGTCAAAAAGCTATTTTAAATGTAAACAGCGCAAGATAACTGCTACAAAAGTAGGTACGCGCTTGAAGCTTCTGCACAAAGACCAGTGCAACATTTGCACATCAGAGAAAAGCAAATTTAATAACTCCACTTGTTTAGAGAGAGAGATTTATTGGGCAACTAAAATTCCAGTAAATATTTAATCTTCACCTTTTCTGTAAAATAAAAACATTTCTGTTGATCAATTATGAAGACAATTTAACAAATGATTTATTCAGTAAATGAGTAGATTTGATCATGATTATATACTCATATATATCAATGCAATTTAATATTAGTGCAATTGTTTCTCTCAACATTTACTAAGCGATTTTAGTTTTATACAATTTCTTGGAGCGGAATGTTTATTATTTTAAAAAAATAAATAAAAAAAAGCTCCTTGCGTATTGTTTGCATCGAACATACAAATCTTATTGTCCTTATAACCGAATAAAATAAAATAAAATAAAACAAAAATATTATTCATAAACTCATCTTTTAATGAATCAATGGGAACTAAGCTGTTTCGTAAAATACGAAAAAAATGTACCTCCACTTAAATGAGAACGAAGGAGAGATAGACATCGGGGCATTAAGAAGATGGTCTTGTTGATGCAGCTGTCATCTTATCGGGGCGGCGAGGACAAGTGACTGAGTAGCCTACGTGATACGGCGCGACAGAGGGATTGGGGATAGGCGGCCGAGGGCTAGAGCTAACGAGCGGAGAGCCGTGATTTGCGGCGAACGACTGCGCCACGAGGCCGAGTGCAGAAACTGGAGCGAGCTTAAGTTGCCGGAGATCAGCGCTGATTCGAATTAACGCGTTCGAATTAACAAAGGAGGAGTGGTAAGGGCAGTTAATGCGCCTACGGCTGCGGAGCTTACGGCTTTCGCGCGCAAAGTGGTATCGTAAAAATCGAAAAAAAACATCGTGCGTCTGCGTACGCGAGCATAAAGGTAATCTGGATGAACAATGTATTTTCTCGTAATCTCGTTTCCCGGGCTTTATTGCTGTTATTCGCAAAGCACTTGAAAGCTTTCGGTAACGGGAAAAATGCAGGCCACAAGTTATTTGCAATTTCAAGGTCCTCTCTAGAAAAGAAATTGGTTTGTAGGACTTTTTGGAAATTCCTAAAAAAGCGTACGAGTATCCTAACTGCAGCAAATTTTTTGAAGGCCTGGCTTGCACGACCTTGCAGTTCAGCTGCTGCTGCTTCTGTCATCTCTCTCACTCTCACGGTGTAAGTTCGCTCTCAATCTCTCTACCTTTTGTTCAAGTACGAACATTTGAATATGAGAATTCGAAATATATATTATATTTTATAATTGTTACACAAATTGAGTAAAAATTATTTCTTTTCTAAAACCTCAATGAGATTTCGATCGATACGTACAAAGACTGTATATTAGATTTAAAACAAAAACTGTTTTTATATATTTTGACTCAAACCAATATATTACCTGTTGTGAACTTGCGCTTCCTTCAATGCTGTCACAATCAAAGGGTGGTTTCCTAGCGCAAAGTGTTCTGCCCATCATGGAATACGCTATTATCACAATAAAACCTACAAGATAAATTGTTTAGAATTTAGAAATAATGTGATTAATGTTTAAAGTGTTGGTCAGTAATATTTAAAATATAGTTTAATAAATAAGTTACTAAAATCTATCACAGTTATTTAGACTGTCCTAAATAGTTTTTCGAGGGAAAGCATACATTTGCATAAAATTTGCATGGAGACCGCTTATTTTCCGCGTCACAATCAGAATTGTTTAAGAGGAGCTGCAATCGACAGATAAATTGGAATTGTCGCGGAAAAGTGCTTAAAATTGATAGAAAAATCGAGCGGCGGTATGGGTGACTATAGAACATTTACTAAATATATCGATTTATTCTGTACGTTCTCTCCTGCGGCTCTGCGCGTTTGTTACCCCCTTTTCTGCCGTCATCGTTTATGCCGCAATGACGGACCTGTAGATTCAAGTCCTACCTCTTCAAAGTAACCTCAATTTCACTTATTGATCGAAAATCGAAGGATCAATATTCAACGAATCAGGCGTAGTGGCCTTTAAAGCAGTTGCAGTGCGCCGGATGTTTCAAGTGAAAATCAAACATCCTAATGAAACTTTTTTCATTATTCATGGCAAAAGCCCTCAAAGAGTCGATGGTTCGATCAATTATTTGTTTGTAGAAACATTTTTTCTATATATTATTTAATAAATATTAAAAAAACTATTTTACTCTTAAATATGCATTAATTTTTTAAAGTCGTTTCTAATATTTCTTAATTTTAACGAATAAATATTGAAGCAATTGAACAGCGAATAATACAGTTCAAATCTAACGTAAGACTCGGAATATCTACAATTGAAATGAGGAAATTTCGAAATGCCCCGCACCCGGCGACAGCGACAAATGCAGTGCAGGATACAAAGGCAATCAGAGGAGTCGTTCCAACGTCGTAAGCGAGCTGCTGATTGTATCGGAAATACAATCAAAGGATGTTTGTAACAAGTAAATTAGCCCACGAATTCCATTGTTCTTTAGGATAAATAATATGAAGTAATAAATTTTCTGGTGCGCTGCATAAACATCATTCGATCAGAGCTAATGTTCGCTTTGCATGAGTGCAGGTGGACATGTCCGCGCTACGCCTCATAAATGAAAGCTAAACAATGAAAATAGATATTTTCATACTTTAAAGCTTTTAGCGCATAATACGCGATAAGAAATACTATTTCGATCCATTAGAAGAGACATGCGCTATTTACTGGTTTTATCGCGGGCTTCGCATCAAATTTTAAATCTCTTATTAATAGACCGCGTCATATAAACATGACCTTTCATCATAAAAGTGTTATAAAACATCGCGATAAAAACATCATAAAAATTTATTAAATTGTTGGTTTTCACGCAGCCACGCAGACCTGCAACGAATCCGTCAAAACTTTATTTTTTCTTTCCTATTTAAGCATTTTCCTTAAATCCAATCTCGAATCTTTTTGCTCAGCTTACGTCCAGGATTGTGCCTGTGGAAGGGAAAGAAAAACTTATGGCCAAATCCAGTGGTTAGGAAAATTCGCTCCGCAGTGGTCGGTGCATTGAGACTATACGCCCATGTCACTTTTCGTAGGTTTGGACATCCAATTTGTCAACCTATCGCTCGCTTTGATGAGCGAGGGAACAACACGTAAGCGAACATCGGAGTCGCATCGTCTGAGTAGTCACCCATTCAAGGAGTAAACGCGCCAAACTCAAAGGTTACGATCAGTGGAGGTGTGGCTACGCCGCCCCTCCAAAGTGTTTGCAAAAGCGTAGTAGTAATAAAGTAGGTAACAGATCATCAAAATCAGTTTTCTATTTTTGTCTGATTTTCAAAAAAGCTTATAAACTCAATGAAAATCCCTTAATAAAATAATGCCATGAAAATTTACTTTCATTTTTTCTGTTAGTTATCTATAAGACTATCTATAGTATCTATAAGTTAGCTATCTATAAGACAAATATTATCAATAATCATTTCTATTACTACAAAATGGATTTACTCACCTGGAATGGCGTAAACAAGGACGAAGCAGGCCGCTCCAAAAATGTGCGCATGAATGCCAAGAGGCTTAAAATCCTCCGAGCATACATAAAAAGTAGGAGGTTTTGGCATTTTCATGTTTTCGTCACTTGGCCACTGACCCGCCAGGGTGATATTATCCAAATCTGTTATGGGGCTTTGCAGCGTCACCTGGGCACACAAATCACAGTAGAACTTTGTCCATGAAAAGTCAAAATGCGCGTGACACGATAAACGGAAATGAGATTCGATTGACTAACCGCTCGGAGAACAGGGGCGAAGATGCTCAAGGCAACCACCCACAATGCAGCTATGACTATTATTGTACTTTTGCGATTGAATATTCTCCTAAAGGCGATGGGACTCCTTATGGCCAAGTACCTATCAATACTCATCGCTGTGATCGTGAAAACAGACGCTGCTACTGCTACACCTAGAAGAACAATATGTAAAGTTTGTTTATGAAAAGTACAAAATAATTAAAGATTAAAATTTATTGTTTTGTTGAAAATTTTCAAATAAATTATTATTAAAACTATTTATATTTTTGATATTTAAACATGTAAAAGTATCAATAAGAAGTCTCGGTCACTTCAGTAAATAACTGTACATTATCTATAAGTAATTGTTAAAGATTTTTTTGAATCCAAAATTTCTGTAGCATTGAAAATTATGACGTTATGAGGAAGTCATTCCACACCCTGATTAATCTATTTACGAAAGTAAATCCTAAAGATATTGCTTCGAACACAATAAAGTAATGTGATTCTAATAGAAATGTAATCATATTTTTCGAAATAAAGTGACTTTTGACCCGTAAACGAAAAATTTATGGGGCGTAAATCATTATTGGTCTAAGAGTGATTTGTAATATCTACCAAAGTAATGATGATAAGTAATTCTGAGAACTTCGTAATTCTTATTGTAATAATAAATAATACTTAATGCAGAAATAACCAGACGAAAATAATTATTTATATTTCAGAATTTCACGGATATCCACTATCGTCGCATCGGAAAAAAATTAATCGTCCACCTACACTAACGTAAATTTTTTCAGCCGAAATTGAAAACTTTTTACAATCTATTTTTGCACTCGTCAATTCTACTCACTGAGCTGAAGTGCATGACAGATGTGGATTCTGAGAGCGCAGGTACTCACGCGCATTACTCTCACGCGTACGCGGCGCTACTTTATAATATATTTAGATTTAATTTTTTTACGCCTCAATAGTTATTTCCAAGCATTTAGCAACAAAGTTAATAAACAATAAAAATAACATCTTTTTTCAAATGATCTTTTATATTTCCTCGAGTAAAAAGAAATTCAGTACAATAAGTTAATCAACAAGTCTGTAAATGAAAATCAATCAACGCAGAATAATGAATAATCATCGAAATACTTGCTGAATTCTTGAGCTCAGAGACGCGAGGAAAAGCTGTTGATCCCAGCAAGAAAAGGGTTTGAAGTTGTTGTTCGTAGTTTTGTTTAGCAAGAGCATACAAAGTCGAGCAGGTTGTGTACAAAATAAGTAAGTACGAAGAGGCGAGCACGAGCTGCGCCAGGCTAGTAAATTAAAAGAGCCCGGGCAAAGACTTGCGGCTTCGAGGCGTTTTATTTAGGAATCCGGCGGGAATTGCGCGTATGTTTTATGCATGACTGGGAACGCGGCCACGATCCCCTTATCACTTCGTCGAGAGCCCCAAGTGTGTCTACGTATACGACAATAGGAGCGATTCTCCTCTCGTCCTCGCTGCGAGTTACTTTTTTTTATCCTTTCTCCGCGCCGGGAGGAGGCGAGTATATCTTTTACAGTTGGTCGCATTTCGGATAATAAAAAGGTTCTTACGTCGAAGCTTCGCTTCCTTCTTCGGGTATGCTTTCTGCGCCGTCTGCTACATTCGTTAACTTGAATATGGATTCCGAATAAAATTGTTTTATCAAAAGAAGCTGCGTTATGCAGAACCTCACGGTGTGGCAAGATAAAGAATTCGGTCAAATAGAATTCTATACGTGTAGTCAGCTAGACAGGTTCAGAATTTGTACAGAACTGCATTTCCTAGCTTTGATTTACTTGTCTTAGACTTATTTTGTATTTATTCATACTTCACTTTATAGAATATTTGGTAACAAATACATTTTCTTTTATTTTTTCTATAGCTTACACCAATGAAAACAGAGATTTGTTAAATCACGATAGATTGACATACTCTTACTCTACAGGTGTTTTATATTTCACTTGTGGGGATATTAGTAAGATGCGCTTTATTCTTGGTTTTAAAAAGATAGATAATCTGACGTTAGTATATAAGCTGCTAAAATCTTAACGACTAACATTTGAAGAAGACCATCCATCATTCTAAAGGGAGAGGGCGCATGATGTGTTAGAGCAACTACTTTGCGTAGTTTAAAGTTAAAAAGAATTTATTTTTTAAATAAATGTTTTGCACGCGAATCTATCATCTTTTTAAAAAAAAAAACAGGATACTTAATTTATGGATTTTTTAGTTACAGATAGTTTATATTTTCAGATATGTGATAGATATTCGATTGCCCACTTCATGAAAAAACTAGATTACCAATTATCTAAATCAATATGACGAAATAGCCCTCTTCCAAATATAAAAATTAATAGTACAAAAGAAATAAAAGAAGACCTTCAGAAATTGTATAAAAAAGTTAGCTTAACTATCTTTACGGATTATCAAACTATTTGGCACATCCGCAAAGGGGAGAACTCCTACTCGCAATGCAGGAGAAATTAAGGTAATTTGGGGGTGGACTTTTAATTTGTTTAGTTCTTCTACTACAAAGCATGACAATTTTGTTAGAAAATTCTTTGCAAGAACTTAGAAAGGCAGTTCTATTATGACTTTTATTATCAATATCATTTAGTGTTCACACCCATATTTTTAATAATAGAAAAGAATATTTGCGTTTTGAATATTGTAATGGACAAAATAAAAATTAATAACTGTACATATAATCGAAGTTTACTAAAATTGGTACGGTTAGTTCTTCAGAAAATATCATAATTAATACTGTTAATCAATTCGGACAAATATGGCAACTACTTTAACATTTACATTGCACTCGAAAAGTTTAATATAGCTTTAATACTGCATTATCTATTTATATCTATATTGGCAGAAATTCACTTTATAAGCCACTTACGCAGTTCATATTCGCAAACCAATTTTCTTTATCCACGTTATGAAAGATTAATTTTCAATATCTATAATAATCTTTTAACTATCAGAGAGCAAAATTCGTTTTCATTTTCTATTTTGCTTAAAAAGTCAATAATTTGCATCTTTCAATTACATTAGCGCATAACTTACCTTAAAGTAAGGAATCTGCATTTGAGATTCTCTTTTAGAATTTTCAAGCTAGCAAGAAATAAAATTTTACTACACAAAAGGTTACTGAAAATGCAATCTTCGGGAAGAAAGAGGTTTTAGCGCTGAGTCATGACACAGATTTCGCAGGGCTTACCTTGAAGGTAGAAAAACAGCTTGCACATTACTTCGCCGTATACCCATATAATAGATACGGCCTGACTGACGGCCATCGGCATGCAGATTATAGTCACCAGTAGATCGGCTATAGACAGGTTGACGACGAAATAGTTGGTCACGCTGGAACATCAACGTACATCTGTTATTGTAATCAATTTTAAATGATCCATTCGCGAGTCTGCAGAAACATTTTTCACCGCAATTTATTGCGATAGTTGTGTTTGTAAGTACAAGCTGCGGAAATAATTTTGCGATTTAATTCTTTGGACCCCGGCCAAAAGGCAAGGAAGATATCTCGCGCACTTGCTGTTTGTAGTTGCGACACTGTTTTTTATACGATTGTTTATCTCTACTCTGTGGTAAGCTTCTTTTAAAAATCCTATTAGCGCTTTTTACGACAAAAAATCACATAAACTTATTTGTTTCAAAGGAGAATTATATGAGGTTAATGCCTACTTAATTAGCCATTATCACTAATACCGAAATAAATACGTACGTACAAATGGAAATAAGAAGTACATTATTTTTAACGAAACTCAATTTTTCTGCAAAACAAATTCTCAATTAAATTTCAAATCTCGTTACGAGATACGCTCTCTATTTCCGCTGCGATCTCGATCTGAAATTAGACGCGCCGAAAAGCAGAGTTGTAACAGCTTCAGGCCTCCAATAACCCAGCCGCCCGAACAAAAGCAAGCTCGAGTTCGCGAAATCCTAATTCAGCGGAAAGCCCGCAACCGAGTTCCTCGTTAAACCCGTTGCCCACGGCAGGCCTCCCTCACCCCAGCCGCGAAATTTAGCGAGAAAAAAGTAAACTCCGCACGTCCCGACCCGAAATACCCACCCGGGGAGCTTTTCCGCCGAAGTATACGTCCGAGTGCGTGAGCCCTGTTTCTTTACGATTCATAAAAAAAAGGAGTGCTTCGACGTATAAAGGCTCTCCCCGGACCCTGCGGCGGCCGATTATCGACGGGTCGCGCGATCAACGCCTCCCCCGCGAGGAGCCGGGCCGAATACGGCGGATTTATGTATCGCGCGGCCGAGCCTTTGATTTATTATCGGTGGGCTCGCGTGCGAGGCTTCCCGGGGGCCGGGCCGCGCTATCTTAGCCGCGCGCCGAGCGCATAGTAGCGAATTCACGCCGATCGATCGGCCGTACGCCCGGCGAAATTAAATTGTTCTTCTATTTATGCCCCTAAGCTTCCGCCCCCGCCTTCTATTTTTCCTTCCCTTTTCGCTGATTGACTCTAACTGCAATAAGGCGCCGGGGGAAGGGTCGCAGGTGCCGGGTAAATATTTTTTTAAGGGATCGGCGGCGGGATATCATTTTTGCATAATCTCAAGCGGAGGGTCCGTCGCGTTCGTTATTTTAGGATTTCTGCTGGAAGGTATTTAATCTAATTGGTGATTATGATAATTTAGCTAGATATTAGGTTTTGTAATTGATTTTTCATCGATAAGGCACGTTTGTATCGAAATCGATGAGTGTTCTAATTTTGTGGGTATAATCGATTTTTTTAATTAATAAAGGGGTAGAAGAGAATTAAATTTGTTGGGGGGATATTGATATCGATTCAGCTTATTTATTATTCATGCGGTATAATCACGTATGCTGTAATTTATACTATAACATAGTACTGTATATCCTATCCATTGCGATATTCAAGTAGCAGCAGCAATTATTGAAAATGTTAACAATACTATGGATGATTTGTTGTTTCATTCGTTATATTGCGCTAATTGATTTTGCAATACTGGAGTTTTGATGTTTGACGGCTACAATGCTAATATTGTAATGTACTGAACAATAGCATCATTTGGTATTTTAGGAATGCGTTAGGTAGCGAGTGCAGTTTGCTTTATACACTGCCCAGATTTTATCGGTTGTCAATAATATCGGCATAAGGCAGTTTTACACGACAAATACCGGATGACCACTTTGCGAATGATAAAAATTACTTCGCAAAATAGTTCGGCATATCCAGTCTATGATTGTGTTTTATACGATCGAAATATCCTGCGTTTATTTTGGTTGCAGGATGACCTCATTTCATATTTCAATCAAATTCCGCAGTGATTTTGCGAAATACTTTTTCTTCTCCTAAAAATCGGTTTTATTAACAATAACATTAATTCGAATTGACATTAATAGGCTAATTTATGAATATGATAATATTTGTACATCATTTGATTGAATTCAGTGAATTTATATTAAATAAATTGTTAAATTAATTTTACATAGTAAACACCGATCGCATCGTATTAATTAATACGCATAAACAAATCGATGCCTTCAATTATATTGACCTCGCGAAGTAAATGGTTGGAAGTAAATGCGCAAATGTGTAATTTACATGAATAGAATTACCATTAAATTTAATGGAATTCAGATCTATTTTTTAAATACGAATTTTTAGTACAAGTGGAAGGAAATGAGAGCTAATTACCATCATTTTCACAAATTGTTGTAGTATACTAATGCAGCATTATATCATTTATTTTTGTAAACTTTATAGTTATACGAGCATATTTGACTGATCTGCAAAGCTGTACCGAGAAATGCCGAATTCGCAGATAAACTCATAAGCTTCGATCGGATAAATAAACAAAAAGTGAGTTGTGATTGTTTGTACAAAGATCCCTATCATTCCTGGGTTTCGTAAAATACCTCATTTAGAAGATAATATTGACAAAGAAAATAACTAGGCTACATTTATAACCCGCATGATTAAATGCGAATGCAGTTTTTTTAATAAAGTATTTTTAGGCATATTGTTTTAATCGACATCTTTTATTATGTACGTACTATTTACCTAAAGAAAGAAAAAAGGAGTTTGTGCATTTGACACGATCTACATTTAGCGCGCTATTGCCTTATTCAAATAAAGATACCCGCGCGTCAGGTTAAAAGGATGCACGCAGTGTGCAAAAAAACGCATCAGCGTCATAATCCCTTAGTCGTATTTTCTTGCTGGCTTATGAGCACAAAAAGGAACATTATTATCCTAGACCAGAATTCGCACAAACAGTGGCTGAATCGCCGCTCCATTACTTCCATGTGCTGACAAGGAGTCGCCGACACTAAATTCCACTGATTATATTTATAGTCGGCTGACTGAATTGTAACGCCCACGTGGCTATTAGGATTCCAGCTAAAAGTTAGATTTATGACTATGTATAGCATATATTCTTATATAGAAACCAAGAATAAAGGCTGCAATTGAATATATATCCATTAAGCTATATTAGGAGTATGTACGTATACACAACTCTCTGTGGCTTTTTTGTAAGCTCATTCGTTCAAAATTATTTTGATAAATTCTTTATCCATTGGTAAGTACAATCCAAACTACATCATAAATGAAGAAATAAAAATGTCATAAACAATATTAAGTAAAAAATTAAATTTTTATGCTAAATGCATAAATAATTTTTATTCTACAGCTTATGCTAATAATATACTCACACTTTGCATTTTTACAATCTATCATTTAAAACTATATTTTGGTTCTAAATTATTTGTGTCGACTTATATAAGTCTAATCCTATTTTTAAAAGCTAGCAAATGAATTGAATTAAAAAATAAAAATTTAATTAGGGTTTAATTAAAACTTAACGAGCTTTCTACTTTTTTTTTTAATTAAAACCTCCAATTTTCTAAAACTGTCCTTATCTTCTAGTTTTTATACTATAAGTAGATTGTTCAAATGCTTCATTTATTTATTTAACACATTTTCAACAAAATTCACTGTATATCCAGCGTGAAAAGCGACGAGGTCTGGCGACGTGGCCAAAATAGTTGACTCAAGTTTGTCTTGGCACTACTCTATAAGCACTAAGATAAATTTCTACCCAAGTTCGTTACTGCATTTCGTGCAGTCTTTGCACAGCATAGCTTAGCTTGCATTGTTGCCTCTTATCCGCACAAACTTCCTGCGGAACACTTATACAATTTTCTCAAAACAAAAAAAAAACCATTTGAAAAGATAAAAAAAGCTAAACAGCCCTTTAAATCATAAATGACGAGTTGCCGTATCTTTTTCGCTGGAACACACGCTTTAAATGGCTCTCCCGAGCCACTTTTTTCATTTCCTTTTTAATTCCATAAGTGGCTAATAAATTTGAAAAGGCAATGCATCAAAGCAGCCGACATATTTATGTCTCAATCAGCGGCGCTCTCCGCCGAGAGTGTACTCGCATTTCTTTCGGGGGAGAAAAAAAAAAGAAAAAGTTTGAGAAACCCAGCCAAGCACACACACACACACCGAGAGTTGGCCCAGTCACGTGCAGAGGGGAGGGGATAGCGCAATGCGTTGATTAGTAAATGCCCCGGCCACTGGGATTCCCCGGGTGATGGCAGGCGAGAATGGCAGCCCCGCCGCTATAAGCTTAGGGGGGTATAAATGAGCATTATCTGCGCGATCGTCGGTGTATGCGTGCCCGCTCTATGATTAAATTACAACCCGAAGTTACGACTACGATCTACGGGAACATTAAGCTCCGAGCACCTGATGTCCCCCCGGGGGCGTGGGAAATTTTTGCTGCCACGGCTTCCAGCCGATTCGGCCTGTACGTGTCGTACATGAATAAACCCCGGAAGTAACCGTTGACAATGTCGATTTTTCTTGATTGACCTACTATCTGAAAATAAACAACACTTTTAATGTATACTTACTGTTTCGTACGTTTTCTACTTTTAGCACTTCCAGAATTTATTCGTTTTCTTTTGTTTTACTTTTTTGAATGAAAGGGACTTTTATCCTGTAATCTCGTAATGTAACGGGAAAGATTTAAATTTTGAAAGGTATGCAAAATCATGTCTCTACTTTTAAGAGGAGGCAAGTTAAATGTATCGAATTGGGATCGAACGTGAGGTGAAAAAATAAGCAGTCAATTTCAAAGGTGCAAGTGTCAGCGAAAAACAAAAGATACCCTTGTGCGCTTTCTAATTTGGAATGGACTAGTTTTCTATAAATTCTTAAATGTAGGCCAGAGGGAGATAAGTTACCATAAATTTTAGAAATATTACAACTTTTATTGTAAAAATTACCATGCTTGATTTTTTACAAATTTATTATTATAACCTGATTTTCTTATTATTTTAAACCAGCTAAAATTATTAATTTTATTCGAAATTTTAATTGATTGAAATTTTGATTGATTGCTATAAGTAAATTATGTTAATATTAAAATTTCTCACATTAAAAATAATTAATATTATTATTTTTGATTGAAAAGTTATCGATTATTCCTTGTAATGACGATCCATAATGTAACGAAGCACGCAAAAGAAAGCAAAAAAGTGCAGCGACTCTGTTGTAATACTGTCACATCATCGGTTAAGTAATCAATCAGTTACTTCATTTTCAATTTACTTGGCTTTCCTGAAACGCTTCTAGACATTTATCCACTTAATTAAAATGTTGAACCTACAAGT
Source organism: Eurytoma adleriae (assembly GCA_900480045.1). Lineage (NCBI taxonomy): Eukaryota > Metazoa > Arthropoda > Insecta > Hymenoptera > Eurytomidae > Eurytoma > Eurytoma adleriae. The sequence continues at coordinate 24,104 of UXGC01000527.1, forward strand.
GACCAGGTGCAAGTTCTCCGTCTAGACCGTGTGCTTAAGAGATAACATTTCCAATCTCGGTTAATTAGCCTCGCGTCATTAACTGCAAAAAACACGTGAGCTCATTTATCATTTAACCAATATCAATATGAAATTTAATAAGAGGTCTCATTCCTATCACACGGTATTTTTACGAATATTTTAGATTTCATTGAAAGGCACGATGGCCTTTAGCCAAACGGAGATTATGTTTAATTCTTGGAATATCGGAAGAAATAATTCGCCTGTAAAATATAGTTGAATAAATTCATATTTGACTCAATAGCGTTAAAACCAAGAAAAAATTACTTCTTTTTATTTGTGAAATAACGAGAACAAATCTGCACTGCAGTGTACCATTGCAATACGTTGATGAAAAAATGCATTATTAAAAGCTGCTTAAACAAAGCTGATCGTGTAATACAATTCCAATCAGATTATACGGCTAACCAAAAAAGTATAATTAATGAATCAATATTTTACGATCCGCAAATATGAAATCGAATTCGGACAAACAAAATCACAAACATTGAATTTAAATTAAATCATTGAACATTGAGATTTAAAAAATTCTTAAATGAAAAAATCAAAACATCCCGTGAAGTGGAGAAAAACAATTACGAGCAGGCTTAATCAAGAGGCACTCAAAGTTCAAGGAGCGTTTGATCGGCATCAGCGCTAACGCCAAAATAAAGTTACGGATTATTTTGCAAGGGAGAGCGGGCGCGGAGGAGCGCTGTTCAACGCCCAGGCCGGAATTCGAAAAGGTGGAGGAGAGGCAGTCAGGCGAGCCACAGACGTATACGTGCATCGGCCGATCCATCCAATTTCCGTGTAACACGCGAGGGATCTAATTTATCTATCACGTAGGCGCGCTTGCCGTTATGCATATAAAGCGCCACCGCCACCCTCCTTTAACACTGTACATAAGGAAGTGGATATTGCACACGTGTATCACCCCCGCGTTGATGACACAATTGTTACTTTGCATACTAAGATGCTTGCAGTTTTTACTTGGGTCGAAGAAATATTAAATAATTTATATATTTTTTATCTAATAAATAAATTTAATGAATATTTGGTTTATTCTCCTACAGCTTAATATTAGTTTAGTTTTAATCTTAGAACAGACCTATCTTAAAAGTAAGGAATTTTTCCTACGTGACAAAGAAGTGTCCCCTGAAATCTACTTAGCAGTTTCTCTTTTTTTTATTAAGGAGTTTTTCTTCTTTTTTGGTGAAATTCTCCATTTTCGGATTAGTATGTTTTACCCATTCGAATACAAACTTAGTTTTTGTCATCGGCGATTGCTTTATTGTAGTTATATGCGGAGAAAAAAGAAGTAGTGAGATCTATTTAAAAGTTAGGCAGTTTATACGCGAGTAACTTCAGTTGATCAGGTTTGGTAAAATTAGCGTAATAAAAATATTTCAGTTAACTAACAGAGTATAACTGATTATGAAAATTCAATTGTTGAAAAAATCGATTGAGTTCTTCTAATCATTGTCTCTAAATAAAGTTTATTAATAAAAGATTATTGAAATTATTCAATTTAAAGAATTTAATTTTAAAGAAGAGTAGGTATTATGCATGACTAATCGCTATACGTTTTCCAAAGTTGCGTATAAGAGGAACGGATATCCATCGGAGTGTTAACTACGTCCAGGGCTGCTTAACTTCCGCGATCTGTCAAAGAACAGTTCTGCTATATATGAATTAAGTGAAGGTTAAATTTACATAAATGTGTTGTGAAATGTTTTGAAACAGCAAAAATTCATTTGACACATTTTCGTTGGAAAAAATATCGTTTACCTGGAGAAGATTATTTGGAAATTAATTAAAATATAGTTGCACTTGGTGACTTTTCTTTGCTTTCACATTAAAATTATAATAAACGGCTTGGGCCGCACAATTTTTCCAGGAAACCAGTGTGGCAAGCCCGAAAATTTCTTCAAACCGTCATAAAAACTGACAAATTCAGATCCGAGATTTCTGATATGTACTCAAGCGCCATACAACGTCTTTAAAATATCAAACGTCATCTTCTTCACTCTGCTGCTATCTGCTGACGGTAATTTATGCGTTTAATGTAAAAAAAAGAGACTTTTTCATGCGTCAATTTTTTAATACTTCAAGTGTCAATGCCATCAAAGCTAAATTTATTGGATTTCTACAAATTAAATAGAAGAGGAATGAAAAGAACTCTTCCGCCGTAAAATTCCAGGAAGAAAGCAATTGGAAATTCCAGTATTGTGTGAACCGGACGTGCCTATTATCCCGAGGTGCTCTTGCGGCGAGAGAGCCTTCGCCGCCCTCGCGAAAATCCCGAGGAAATCTGTTTATAGTTCGTTCACTTCGCCTCGGGGCGAGAGACGTCAACTCCTGTTTGTCTATACACGGTACACGGAGCTTTAATTAAACGCCCGTTCATCGACCGAACTTCACTCGGACCGGAAAATTTATGGTCAGTACACTCGATTTTTTTTCTTTTTTTTTTGTTCGATCTTCCCTTCAACACCCCTTTCTTATTCAAACGATTTCATATTACCCGCGTGTATCGGTGTGATTTGCGATTTAAATTTCCTGGCAAATTTTCATAGTGTGACGCGAGTGAGGTGAAAGAAAAAATAGCTGAAAAAACCCGTTAGGCTTAATTAAAAGTCAAGTTGGCTGTCGGCGAATTGAAAAATAATTGAATATTTCATCGAGCGCAAAATAGTACCATCATAACAGTCACGGTCTTGCGGCATAAATGCATGAACAAGATGAAAAACGTCGCTCTTAATTAATATGCATTTTTATTTTAAAAAGGCACTTTCGCTGTACTTGACAATTTTTTGCACGAACTATTCGTACTTTAAATCAAAAGTTATTTTAAAATTGTCGCAGTGACGGCAAGCTTTTTTAAAACAAAATTTATGTAAAAATTATTTTTCCTACGTATTGCGCATTGGATTTTATAGTAACAATGATCGTAAACGTCACCGTAAATTTAGCCTCGGCTGCCACCGCAAAGAAATCGTTTCATATCTTTTTACGACACTAACATTATCTAAATACCACATTAAAAAGTGGAATTTCTAATAACTTTATCATGCCTCATTGCTTCTAGACATCTGCCATTACCGAAAGACCGGTCAATAACAATATTTTTTGCAATACAGTATTCCAGACACGCCAACTATATAAAAAAATTCAAATACAATGCCCTTAATAATAAAATCACGAATTAAATTGACTCGATTCCTTTTTATCTGCTTTTATGCGTTAATAAACGTATTATCAGAATCTCCGTCAGTTATGACTGCATTATTTTTAGACTGCAATTTGCATTTAAATTAAAAGTCTATGGCTTAATAGACCGAATGATCACCTTTAAAATAATGCGATCACTTAAAAGAAGTTTTACTACTTTTACCCTTCTTCTAGGCTACTTGTAATGCAACCAAAACTTTTCTCCATCTTCAATTTTTCCTTTCTCTCATGTTGATGAACTAATGAGGCACTAATTAATTAAACCTGAGAAAATACATCATCTCATTTTCCCCTTGTGACATATTTCAAAAAAAAAGTTTTTCCCCAGAAATTATAAGGTTGTTGATGGTACAGCTGATTTGTCCTGCAAGGACACGTCTCGGCTGGATTACGCCTGATCGCGTGGGTTGTTTCTCAATCAATTTATCAGAAGTCCTATTGTGTACCCTAATCGTACTCGTAATTAAAGTTAACGCCTTGAGTCACGAGAAAGCTCGCTCTTATCAGAGAAAAGTTGAGATTTTTATCGCTGATTTCGCTTCACTCTTCATTGCGAAGTTAATAATTTTCCAACAGTTTTACGTTCCTTCCTAAAATATTGCACATAAAAGTTGTGAGTAGTTAAAAGTTGTGCGATGATATATTATCGTTATACGTCAACAATTTTTAAAAAAATAACTGAAAAATAAAACTTTAATTAGAAAGAATGTAATGTGTCTAATTCATTATCCTTAATTAAATAATAGCTTGAGTAATGTTTACTTTTAAAAATATTGTTGCGATAATAATAAAAATTTTGTGTGATCTAATTACTTAAAACAAGCAAATAAGAAGTCAAAAATGAGTTACACTATTCTGACAGAAGAGATAAAACTCATTCAAAATAGATGTTTTCTAAAATTAGATTCTATCAATAGACTTGTACAATAATATCAATATTTTCCTTTGCAATTGCAGTGCTGTGCTAACATTGAAAACTAAAAGAACATAATTGCGAAAAAGATGACTGAAAATATTCGCTTTGAAAGAATTTATGTAATATAGATTAATACTCGGTTCGTTAAAAGTGGCATCGACTCGTTATAAAAAGAATTGTCACTGATAATCGATGGTTACTTGACGTTTGCAAACTTCTGAGTATTTATAGATATACTGGCAGTGGCTAGCATAATAACGAATCGACATTCGCTCAATAAAGCTTGTCGCTGTATAAAATTGATGTAGAAACGGCAATGGCCATTCCACTTACATTTCTTATTTTCAAGTAGAAATCAAATAATTTGATATTGACTATTTGACGCCATGAAATCAACACAATTATTGCCTAATTGATGCGATGACTAATCCATTGACGGACTTTTGCTATAAATAGATATTTTATTAATTTTATACATAAACTGCAAATTTATGTTACACTTTCTATTTGTAATTTGAATTTTTTTTACGTCCAGTAAAAGAAACACTGAATAATATTGGGGTTCAAAGGAAATGTTATAGAATCTCTATCTCTAGAAGCTTTGATATTGAGACTTGGCTGCTGCATATAGCTTATAGCTAGGGTGGTCAAATAATCGAACTAAAAAATATTGGTATGTTAATTTTTATAAAAAATTATAAAAAAATATATAGAAATTTTATTTTTATTTATTTTGTGATCAATACTTATATTTTATTGACTTTATGCAAAGTAGTAAATAAAATAATATAAATAACTTTATTTTTTGTCTTTTTTATATAATATAATTTTCTTTGGAAGGAGAGTATATTTTCTTCTTTATACCCTGAAAAACGCTTCTTTGATGATATCTCAAATTATGTACCACCATTGCCATTATGTAAAACACCCTGAGTGAGCAAAAAATCCCAGCGTGTCGTAAAAAGCCATTCCACGGTATACCCACATATGAATAGATAACATTTCTCATAATCTTCTACAAAAGAATAATAGCAAAAAGTAAATATATAAATTGTAAAATTATATAAATAATAAAATTAAATTATAAGTCTCGAAATATCTCTCGAATAGATATAGATCTTCGTTTAGAGGTAATTAACTCAATTGCAAGAACGTTAAAAGGATCACTAAATTATTAAAGCACTGGAATCTTCCTCGCTAGTCTACTCGTAAGCAGATGAATACTTTACGTTGTTTTCGACACAGCAAGTATCTACTAGCTTGAAATTGTTTACATTTATTCAATATAAAATAAATTTTCAATAAATTATGGAGATCTTGGCCAACTTAGGTTATGCTTCGTAATTGTTTAATGTAATATTCAGCAGTTTTGCTTTATTGTCACGCATATTATGCTTTGGGTCGAAGTTTTGGTAGAAATTAGTGCCGGAAAATTATGTGAAGTCGAGCGCACGCACAGAACAGCCTGCTGTAAATTCTTTATGGCGTTACACGTAGAGGCAAATAGGGCAGGCATATAGACACATCTTTATTCATAAACCACAGTGTTTTTCGAGTACGAGATTTCCAAATTGAATAATATAGAGTGAAGAACATGGTAATTTGTTTTTTTCGCTTCTGTTTTTGGAAAGCGGAGTAAAGCGTCTTGAGGCGGACATTAACATAATTATATTTAGCAATTTGAATTTTAAATACAATTATTGCATTAAAAAAATTGCAAATGTGTTTAAAAATAATTTTAAAGGGAGGCATTTTGCAGAAGTGCTGGTAAAAAATCTCCGAACTTTACTCCTAAAAATATTTCTTTCCTAAATAATAAATTCTCTTTATTATGTTTTCCTTCTTATTTTATCAGTTCAGTTTTTAACGGCTCTTTCACGACTTATTTTATTATCTTGCACAGATCATCTCAATCCCCACGGTTCGCAAACGCTTCAGTAATGGAAAAATATGAGGGTCTGAAATAATCTTCGATGTAAACTGAAAATTCGGCCGTAAAAAAAAAACTCTCTTTCAAAACTTTGCCCACTAACTGACTCTCCGTAAAAACAACGATCTTTACCTTTGTTTCATTTCCACTCTACTTCCTTGAGGACATAAAATTTCTTTTAGAAACAAAAATACGAGAGAAAAATCCCGGCTACTTGGAAATGCGAAGCCGCAATGATCTCGTCGCGTTATGAACCCCCGATTTTCCTGGAAAGGTATTCACGCTTTTGTGAATTTATTATAATGTTTAACAAAAAAATTGTACTTTCGCGGAATTTCGTAGCGCCACGACAGCTGCGCGAACACGTCGGGCGCTGTAGCTTCTCGTTATTTGTGCAGTAGAAGTAATCGGGGAATAAATACAAAGAAACTAAAGGGAAAAGAAGGAGCCTTTTCCTTTTGTATAAAAAATTCAAGTCCCATCCTCCATATTCATCATAGGGTGGCGACCCTCGCGCGGCGAGCCGTCGATTTCTGTTAACTGCTCCCTCGGCCGACGTCGAGCCGCGCCTCGAGCCTTTAACACCTCTGCGGCCGTTTCCGCGTGACGCGTATAAAGCGGCCAGGGTTTAGTCAACGCCAAGCAAATTACTCACTTTGTCTTCGTGGCACCTTCTCGCGCCTTATCATTTTACCGAGCCCGGGTTTGCCGCCCCCATCCCTCCTCCCGCTTTCTAGCATTGCCCCTACCCAACGACCTCCATTTCTCCGCCTCGTTCTCTTTGCTCTTTTCCCGTATCTTTTTACCCTGCATCCCGACCCGGCACCCCCCGCCCTTCCCCCTGCCCCCCGGGGCTCGCCGCTTTCGCTGCTTCGACTGTATCTTTTTTTTTCGAACAAGACGAAGCGTGACTTTTCCACTTAGCTCGAAAGCCCTTTGAAGCGCCTACAATTCGTTACGCGTCAAACAAGGGAGAATAAGTCTCGTCGGAGGAACGTGCCCCTGGCTTTCCTTCAACTCGTGATGAGAATAATATGATTTCTCAGTATACATTGATCTTGACGCGAGGGAGGCGTCGCTCATCTTCCGGTGTACAGGTCTGATTAACAACTTGTTCTTGTTTCTGTTTTTTTCCTCCTATGGTCAAGGTGTCGACTGCGGTTCGGAGTATTGAGTTGGTGTACGAAATTTTCGCTCGGGAAAATTGGGAAGTGACCACAAATTTGAAAATCGAAAATTTCATTAAAATAGAATGTCAGCATCAAACGGATTGATTCGTGCGGTTTAAAAAAAATTGAAATTTTTTTGGTCGAATTATTCGCGAAAAAAATAAAGATTCGAAGAATAAAGAGCCAGAAAAATAAATAAAAGAAACTTCATCTTTGTTTTATATAAAAATAAAACAATAGTGAGTGTACCGCGGCGAAATCGCTGTTATTTCACGTGCAATCATATCACCCGTAAAAATACTCTTAGTTAATTGATTAATATATCCATTCGCCCGGCAATTATTAAGCGGACAATTATTTCCACGGCGACTTCATCAGTATGTGCCAGTGCAGTTAATTGCAAATCCTTCGCTGACGCGTCACAACAGAATGTCATTTTCCGCTACAATAACGATTCATCGCACGCAGCCCACACCCGGCGTGCGAGCGCGATCGCTAAAATCGCATCACCGCCCCTCCCCCGGGGTGGGGGGTTGAAAATTTCGCCGACCGCGCGTAATCAGCGTTCGAGCTTCGGTCGCCTCGGTCTCCCTTTTCTCGGACCCATTCTCCCCCTCCTCCCCCATCCGCCAGACTTTGCTCTTCATCGATCAATTAGACCCTTATCGACAAGCGTCCAATCCACTCAGTGCCTCAGTGTACCATTTCGCGACGGCGCTCAGGTAGGGGTGCCTACTCTTTCTCGTTCATTTTTTTAATGGAGAGAGAAAGAGAGAGGGAGGGAGAGAGAGAGAGAGAGAGGGAACGCCTCTAAACAAAAGGCGGCGACTCGGCTGGATGGTGTGCCGGAGGTACGTGCGCGCACAATGCCTACTCCGGCGGTGCGAATTAGCATGCCGATACCTATACCCCGGCGTTCTGCCTCACTAGAGCGATATTCATTCCGCGGCTGCAGCCTCCCCATTTTTTTGTTTTATTTTTGTTTTTTTTTCTTTTTCGGGGCGAAGCGAGAGAGAAAACGTGCCGGGTTCGATTTTTTTTTCAGCGGAAGGACGTATGTTAAATAGGGGGAGCCCCGCGGGGAGATTCCGGGGAAGGAGATACAATTGCGGAAATAATAAGCTTAAGTGGGGGCGCGATATCAATATTTCGAGCGAGCCGCTGTTGGTTCTTGCCTTAATTTTTTTTTAATGGATCGGCTGTCTCGTTAATAAGTTTCAACCGAGATAAGCTTCTCGATCAAAAATTCTCGAAATATGCTAACAAAAAGGAGGGGGGAGCCGAGGGCGAAAGACTGTAATGTAGGTCGATGTAAATTGTACCGTCATTTAGAACACAAGAAGACATTAAATTTAAAATAAAATTATTAAAATGTCTGAATATACAGAAAATTTTTTAGAATTAATGTTAGAGACCTCCGCCGTTCAATATAATTTTCAGTAGTATAAGCCATATAAGGTCAGACATTTATCAATTTTGTCACGTGTGTATACTTAGTACATTTCCACTGTAAAGAAATGCTTTTAGATTGTTTTTTTTATACTACTGTATAACGATGAAACAAAAAATACTATCATGATGCAGCACTTGTAAGTAGTAACAGTCGAGTCCATTCCGACACTCGTTTTCAATCAAGTTTCCTAATAAAGTTACCCGGCCAAATGTCGGAGAAATTCAATTTTTTTTCTAATTCAATTTTTTACATTTTCACTTTAAGTTTATTGATTCGATCCAAATTGAGATCTCCCTTGCGCTCGCGACTCAATAATCAATTTAAATCATTTAAATGTACGCGCTCCTTCTTCACCGGCGGCAATATTATGTAAATGGCGTAAAAGTGACTTTTCGCTTAAAACTCGGTGGCCGAGTTTGAAAAATGATTTATGCCCTTTATCATTTATTTATAATTGAAGCGCTATGCACGCGTTTGAAAAATCGCAGGTCGAATCCCTGACCCTGCGGCCTTCGTTAAGTAGACTTTAATATTCATACATCAAATTCGCGTTACGCGGAGCGCACCCCCCGCGGCTCGCATCCCGATCTATTTCGTACTCGACGATAAATCAACCTTTTGTTTTTGCGCCGCCGCTACTTCCAATTAAACCGGTTAATTAGAATAGTTTTGATTGACTGGAGCGCGTGCACTCGCTTCGGGCGCTTCAAGGCCCGCCCGGCATTTCTCAGTCACGTTAATGCGCGGTAAAAATTACCGGCTCGACCTCGCACGCACTATCGTAATTATTAGACACGTTTAATTGATTATCGCTACAAAAATCTGGATTAGTAGGTAAATGCTCGCGTTTAATGTGAACAAACTTCAAATCCGGCCGGTATTGGCTAAACAACAAAAAAGATTATACGCAAATGCATATTCTGGCCAATTTACGGTTAATTGTTTACAGGGTTATCTACTTAGATTTTTAATTATTTTTAAAGAAATGAAACAGTTTTTAAATTTATTTTTTATGATGACAGTAAACAAAATTTAGTAATAAAGAAACTTGATTTATGTGTACAAGGTAAACGCGACCTTTGACACTGATCTCTTCATAAACTTATACAGGTGTACCAATTAAAAGATTTGTTCGTGATTTCACGGACATTTCCAAATATTTCGGAACTAATTCATGATGTTTGGTTTTGATAAATGGGTAGCGAATGTTTTAGTAAAACAAAAAGCAATTCGATTGACAAATAAAATTTCTTTATTGACTTATTTTTTAAGGGTCGACGCTACTCATTCGCGTCACGTCGATCGTATCTCTTTTTCCAGCTCGCCAACGAACCGTATCGACGGACGTCAGTTGGAATAAAAAAGTTTAATTTGCGAGACGAACTGTCCTGAAGGGTTTTATACCTTTAGCAGATTTCTTCGGCGAACGGCAACTGATAAAAACGCTAAAGTAATAAATACACATCACCTTCGGGCTTAACACACTCGGGATTTATGTGCGTATAAATCCTGGACATTAAAACTGTAAAGCTTCTTATTTATGACAATATTACGCACCGAATCATCGTGGAACTTGTATGACCATTCGGCATTTTAAAAAATTTAATATCAAACTGAAGTGTCGAAAGCGTAATTTTTTAACTCAAGTTTGAATATTTTTCTTTTACTTTTATGAGTCGGGTAATGAAGCATTTTATTTTAGCGATGTGTAAATAAGAAAAAGAAAATTAGCGCCCCTTTGAAAAAAAGTGCAGAGTAAGAGTGTAATAGCTGCGGAAACAAGGAAAAGCCTTTCGCTTAATGGAGTGATAAAAAGGAAAAAAAGTTACTTGTTTGTTCATAGGCGGAAAAAAAATTTTAGATCCTTTCTCCACAGCGAATAAATATTAGGACACTCTACTTTAACTCGCAAAATTTCATAAAGACTTTCATGCAACTCTTAAATATTTTTAATTAACGTAATTGAATAACTTTATCGTAAAGGAAATAATCAATATTTGTTTTAATTAAATATTTCAATTAAATAATCCTTATAATCAAAGACGGATATCAAGATTATTAAACCTCGACCTAGCCGTATTTTTCATAAGTTCAGTACCTTTTAATAACACGAATTTGTTTTGCACAGAAGCAGGACTACAATACAAGAATTTTTAGAATTTCAGAGACATTTACCATTCCGTTATTTTCAGTAGTATAGCACGCATATGGTCAGACATTTACTAATTTACTAACAGAAATTTTTTTAAATTAATTGATTTAATTTTTACTGGATTATAGTAAATAAAAATAATAATAACATATGAAAACAAAAATAAAAAGCAATTTATTTTATTTAAAACAAAGTTAGAACAACGTAGAGAAAAAATGACACAGTAGCTTATTACTGGAGGAACTGTCATGCTTCATATTCTGACGAGCATCGGCGAAAAATGCAGGTGAGTTGTGAATTCTTTTTATTATTCATATATATTAATTAAAATAAATGAATATAATGTTGTTTAACAAAAATAAAGGAAAATGTGCATGAAGATGTGCAGGTGATCTACGAAATGGCTAATAAAAATTAATCAGAAACAGATAAACGAATAAGATGGATAACTGTAATGAAAGATACTCGTTAAATAAATTTTTATACTCTGTAGTTACATCGTAAGTACATCCGATCGCTGCCGCACAACGGCGGAGAATAACCTGCGGGTAGGCGCGGCCACGAAGGTAGGTAGCAACGTCGGCGGCTACCGTTAAAAGATCATTTACGACGCGCCCCGAGCTTTTTCTTGCATACAAATACCTTCCTCGGATCTCCCGGATTACTCGCTATCGTCGCATCCTACAAGAGATTACAACGCGATAAAGACTAGCACGCTGCAGCTTGCGGTTTTAGTACAACCGTCTGTCGGAAATTTGAATTTTAATCGTAATAAATACGGAAAGAAAAATACTAAAGTATTCGAGGCTGACTCGCAGCTGCTTGACTTCATTATCGCTGTACTATATGAAACAAACTTCATCAGATGAATCCGCGGTACAGCTAATTTCGCGTAATAAGGTATTTCGTGTATGTTAAATTCCATTCCTATTTAAGCGAAATCATGGTTCTCCTTTTAATTAATATTAAAATTCTTGCTCATATACCTAAGCAATAAAAAATATTACAAAGGATTACATTTTTCAATTAAAAATATGAAAATACTCTTCTCTGTAAAAAATATAACTTATACGGTTATGTATATAAGTTATTATGTACCTATACGGTTCAAGTAATCCTCAAAAGATTTTAAAACGGGCTGTAAATTAAAGTCTCTTGCAATGTGTAGTTCCTGCGGTGTAGACAGAGTATTTTTACTTTACTTTTTTTCTTGGTTGTTTAATCTTTACAACGGCAGTATAGTTTGCTATTTTTTATTATTTTCCATCATCTGAGTAATCCCGCGCGATAAAAATAACTCGAACGACGAAAATAAATTTGTCACTAATCGAAACTACATATAGAAATAAATGTTATCGCCGAAAATATTTTCGATTATGCAAATACTATCACCAAATTTATTTATTTTTTTTTACTGCTATTTGATACAGCGAATATTTTTCGCCTATAACTTATAGCGCAGATATATCGATGTATCAAGACAGTGCGGAATTTGACGTAGCCTTTGTATAATACGGGAAATCCATCACCCGAAATCCTCAGTTGTCAGTGATGATTCATCCAAGAAATTAATAAAACGATTGGAAAAAAACCCTATCAATTTGTTACAAATCGATTGGAAAAACACTTTTTTTACCGTAACTCCAACTTATCGCAATATTATTCTTTACGGTATCTAAAAAATTATTTCAGCTCTACCCGTTTCCTTAAAATCCTCGCGAAACTTGTACTCTCAAACGCAACTTCCCTAAACGCAAATGCAACTGATCAAACTATGCGTGCACTCACCTGCGCATATAGTGGTATTTGAATACGACGACGATGACGAGTATATTGGCAGTCATGGCGAGGACAATAACCGGAACGTAGAGGCCAATCAGCAGGTAATTGGTCTCGCTGTTGAAGTTCTCGTAAAAGCCTCGTAAAATCTCCGTCATCTGCTCCATGTCCAGACTGTGGTTGGCGTCGTGCTGGTGCGCGCCCAGGCGCGTCATCAGGAGGCCCTCGTCGAGACTGGCGGTCGCCAGCGGCTCCGTCATCTTCTCTCTTGCTTTCCTCTTCTTTTTCCTCGCAAAACTCCCTCCGCTTACCTTTTCTCCGTCCGCCTTAAGTCGCGGGGCCGCGTCGCGCCCCGTGTGCCATGGGGATGATGGTCCCGCGAAAATGTCATCGGTGCCGTGGCTCCACGACCTCGTTCCTGCAAGGAAAAAAAAAGAAATGACGAAGGGGCAAATTGGGTCGTGAGCTTTAATGACTCGTGCCCGAGGTGGGGAGAGGCGTTTTTTAAGTTTCTGCCGCAGATTGCGGGAAGAGCCTTCGCTTTAAATGGACTTGACGTAATCAGGGTGGTTAAGTGAGGACCGCCGCGAGATTGTTTTTATTGGGGCTTATACCTTTTTCCTCTCTAGACGCTAAAATCTAGACTGGAGAGAGCAGGATTTTAACCTTTTAAATTATGTATCATATAAATGGGTGCGTGTATTTTTTTAATTGACTTTTTTGAAAAGAAGTAATGTAAACTTTCCAATCTCCCCGTGCATAATTAATGTCCGTATTTTTAATATCAACACGAAATTGGAATCGAGTAAACTTTTTCGAGGAAGCACACGTGGAACAAGCAGCTTGAACGCACACCAGTTTTAATAAAAATGTTTTCCTTTTTCCGAAAAGTTTATATTTTGTTCGTTAAATTTCTATTAAATACGAAGGGCCACTCGTAAAAATTAAATAGTAAATATTTTTTAAAATATAGCAACATTGAACTTTATTCATTGAACTATAAATTGCTTTCTAAATCAGTTTTCCCTTGTTGAAATGTTGCGAAAGTGACAGTTTAATTTCCTGAAAAAACTGTCGCATCATATTTTTACGATAAACCGACGTAGTATCCCCGAAATATTCATTTCCATTTTGTGATATGTAACATTTTTGTATCCAATCGAAATTCTCTGCGAAAAATCGTTTTGAATCGCTCAATGAACAATAACATTTGAAAGTTTTTACAATTAAAATTGTTTCCTCCTAGAGGAAGCTTTGTTTTTTTTGTTGGTCCAGTGAATTGAATTTATAAAACTGAGAAACTTATTTCCGTCAAATTTAAAGGTAACGCAATAATAAATTTTATAATGAAATGAATGGAATTAAACGATGTACGTTTCAAAGTCTCGAATATTAGCATACATAATCCGGATTCGTGGCATACTCAATCGCGTTAATTATTTGTAAATTATCTACTTGCTATTTTGCGTTTCTGCTAGCTGCGATTATTTAAATTTAAATTGCATTTCTGTTAAATAACAAACGAGCGAATCGTTCGCTAGATCTATAATTGTTTAATATTTGAAGTAATTTTAAACTCGTAAAACTGGCCGAGTAACGAAGTGAAAATAAAAATGAAAGAAAAAGGGACATTTAATCAAGCTCGGGACGTAAGTAAATACAAAGTCTCAATCCGCCTTGTTCCGCGAATGCAGCGCTTCTCTTTCCTGCTTCTTAATTGTCCACTAAACGACTTTAGAACTTCCGTAATGATCGTTCCAATTGAAGGGCAGCAGACTATGCTGCGCGCCTCTAGGAAGGATCGAGAGGAAGTGCGCCGTCCTTCCCCGGCAGAAATTAACTGGCACGGACATTAGCCGAGAAAGGAAATAAGATATCACTAAAGCTTCGGCATATTAATGCCCTGCTAACTCGGATAATTCGTCGCATTTGCCAAATTGCTTAATCCTCTTGTATTAGCAGTTAACGCCGCTTTTATGTAGCAAGCTTTTTGTTTAATTGATCGAGTGCGTCACTCCCGAGTTTATGGATGCTAAGTCTTGATGACGCAGTGCACTATTATACACTGATGTGGGAGGTACGCTCATTAAAGTTATTTATAAGAATGCCAGTCCTGCATTTTCAATTTCTAATCTTTAAATAGCCTTGGAAATCAGCGTCCATCACTGTACTGTAAACCGCGTTTGAACTATGATGTTAAATTTTGTTATATAATATTGATAATTATTATTGTTACATAATCTAAAAACTTTTCGGAAGTTTTAATAGTTTAATTAGTAAATGAATTAAAGGTAAATGAAAAGTCGTAAACATTTTGATAAAATGCTGAAACGCAATCTAAATAAATTTATATTCATTAAAAATCAGTGATATATTTGGTTCTTTCAATTCCCCCTACAATTTCAATAACTAAATATAATTATTTCTAAGTAAATATTTATTTTTTATATTTATTATCGTTATTTAATAAATAAAAAAGCAAATACATATATATTTACTTTGTTAGCAATCAGACAAGTAGTAACGTTCGAGTTTGGTCAGACATACATTTTAATATTTACTTCCGTCAATTTCAACATTTTTTATATTAGAGCACTTAGAATTTTACGTAGTTTACAGTTTTATCGCACAGTGCCGTATAAATACGAGTGAAAATAAAAATGTAATCTTTACCCCTGTGCAACGACAATTACAGTACCGTGGCTATTTTATTTTAAGTCGTAGAACGGCATCGTTCACCGCTCTAATTACTTACACGACCCCGTTGCTTAAATACCTAATCCCCCGGTGTTTTTCTCTTTTATTTTAAACAAAGCGTACGAAATCCTAAGAAAAGATATTTTCTATTTATCTAACTAAAGTTTGTGCGCTGCCCCAACGGCTTTACCCCAACAGGAATAGGACTCTAAAAAAAAGGAAAAAATGTTGGAGGTTGAAGAAATGTTACTTGATCCTGCACATATTTTCTTAAATAATTTAATGGATCTTTATATATTCCATTTAATTCAAAGGTTTCTTTGCGCGATTTTTCCAACTTTCAAACGGAATAACGAAACGCTGTAAATGACGACCGTGATGAAAGAGACGTCCACGGGAACGTGACGGAGATGTGGTCGGAGTCGAGCTTACATACCGCGACTTCTAATTAATATTTCAGATTAAATTCTGGTCAGTGTTTGTGGTTCCTTATTGGTTTCGTTCGCCCGCCCATTCCCGAGGCTTTAAATGAAGTCTGCAACATTGAAAGCACACTGCATTAGTAAATTATTTGGCTTTTTAGTAAATGCACTGTTGCTATTTATTTATCGGAGTAATTTTCGTACAGTCAATAATACTTGTTTATTTAAAAAATGATGGCTGCGTTTGACCAACCCATTTAAAGGAAATGAAATATTTACCGCAAACGGTACTTCACGTTATTACAAAAACTTTTTTTCCAAAAAGCACGAAGTAAATTCATTTTTTAAATGGTACTTGCAAATAACAGGGCCGATACTTTCTAATTGAAATTCTACAGTTAACCCAGTGATTAGACTGGTGGCACACGAGACGAAATTCGATTCGCCGGCCGCATAAAAGCCGCAACTGCGCGTTAATTCCCGTAAAAGAAACTTTAGCGCATCGAGTTTACCGAAATCGCGCGGGATAAACTCGGGGCGCAGGAATGCTGGAGTGGAATCGCCCTCTAATCACCGCCGATGTTTTTCCATTCTGCCTTTATAAGCGATCAGGGCGGGCCTACTCCGCGCGCGATCGATCAGTCGGCGCGCGGGAAAATTTAATTAGTCCGCCCGGAAGCGAGTTCCGTCCCCCGGATAGCCGAACGCGATCGCGCGGCGACGAGCGAATTAAATGTAGAATCCGAGGCACATAATAGCCTCTTCCAGCTCCCTCCCCTCGCTCGCGGCTAAGTGTTCGCGCGACTCGCCGGGGACAAATGCGCCGGGGGGTGGCATTCCAGCCGCGGGGAGGAATGGAGGAATTCGAGTGGAGACGCTGTCTTCCTGAACTTGGCGGCGGCCGGTCGATAAATCGAGCTGCCGCCTGCATTGAATGGGCGCGTGTCTGAGAGGAGCGGGGGAGAGTCTTAATGGTAACGAATCGGAAACGATATTTTTCACACCTTAGGCCGCGAGCGACGTCATGGAGCGGATTCCTCGGCTGTTCTAAAGCTGCGCTTTTCGGGGAGCGCGTTGAATTGTTTATTCTGGGGGTGCGGCTGAATTTACGGTTTTAGATTCTAATGCGATCGATTTTTTTTATTTGTCCCCACGTAAACTATTTAATTGGCGGGGCTTGGGGGATTGCGCTGGATTCCTCGGATTGATGAAATGTTCGTGATGAAAATTGAACGTTTCGAGGGTTTCGGAGATTCTTCACTATAAAATCTGCGTGAAATTTAGTTTTCGAATATTCTGATTGTGTTTTCAGAAATACATAATGAAGGGAATTCGCTGTGCGTTTTAAAACTATTCGTAAAGCTATGTCGGAGTGAATAATAGTTTTGAGAGGACACGTAAAAACTCGTGATGTCATTCGAAGCTTAAAACAATATTTAATAAAAGAAATTTGATCGTTTTACAAAAACTATTGGAAATCAATGTCAGGCTGCATTCAACGGTTTCTGTAGAAACTTGAATTCTGACTTTTCTCCCAATATTCAAATATCGCGAGGGAAAAAGATTAACATTCTATCCAACCCTCTTCGATAAGCAAAGCGGTAATTTAAATTTTAAATTACGTAGGTCTCCCTTAATTTTTTTAGCGAGTCCTAGTAAAAACCGACTATTTTTTGAAACGATTTTTCATTCATTTTCTGACGAGAAGCAAGTCATTTCGCTTGTTTTTTAATCATAACACGGGCAAAAACAGTTTCAAAAAAATTCAAAAAGTAATCACTTTTACCAAACAAAACGTATCCTCCTTATTCTGGTAAAGTAGTATATTGCGTGTTATTCGATAATAATCATTTTAGTTTATTATCTTAAACTTAATAAAAAAAAAAGAAAGCATAAGATACACCTTTTAGAAAATCGATTTACGAACGATTTAAACCCATCCACCTGTTAAATCACCCACGAAATCAAGTCGTCCGAGCCACCGAATAGATCGAAACGCATAAACCGCGCCGTTACGATTTTCCCGATAAGCAAACATTTCACTGTCAATCTGGCGCCCTTCGTCGAAACAACGCCTACTGCGCGCACCTCCGCCGTAATTGTTTACGTTCGACGGTGTACCGAAACGCTGCCGAGTGTGCAGCGCGCCCCATAGCTTATACGGCTCCTTAAGCTTTATTTACGATCCAGGAGAGAAAGTTGGCGCGCAGCAGAGCGAAATAATCAAATCCACGCGTAAAAAAGTTTCATCCGGCGCCGACGGGGCTCTTTAAAAGTTTCAAATTTTCTGCAAATGCGACGCCCAGCCCCGCGGGAGTTTCGCCCCGGCCACTTACGCGGCGCGATTCCGGCGATCGACGCTTCGAGCAGTTGCGAGCACAAAGGAGGAGAGAAAAAAAGGAGAGGGGGCGAGCGGAAAGCGCGCGAGATTGAATGTACATAAGTATCAAGACGGGGGAAATTGCCGCGCCGTTATGTAGCCGTACGCGCGCAGCTCGACGCCCCGAGGAAACTCGTGGAAACTTTGGTTATTACCACGGCGAATTCCGACTGTGTGTAATACGCGCGCACTTCTCTTCGCCTCATTAATATTGCCCGCGATAACATTCCCGTGGAGGGAAAGCTCGCCGGTTTACCGTCTAATGAATGGACGCAAGAATTACGCGACCCGGCTTTTTGCTGCGCGCAGAGGCGTTCAATTGATGAAAAAGCGTAAAAAATTCACTCGCGCAGCTAGATTCGGCAAAGAATTATCGGACCCTCGAGTTCAGTCTTATTTGTTTATTCGTTAATGTTTAATGTACGTGTCCTTAATACAATGAGTGTGTAAATAATTCACAGTACAGAATTATTATTAATAAAATAATTATTTTCTTTTTCAGGTTTTATGCAGGCTTAATGGTACAATGTCGTCTAGGAACACATATCTAGGTGAACCATTTCATAGTTGTTCTAATCGGTTAAATTAAATCACTGTTGAGTGAAATCCCTTAAACGAATGGAAGGTAACTTCGTGCAGCAAGCGGAAGTTACAGAGTCCTACTGCATTGTTAGACATCGAAGCTGTACAAAATTAAATCGTAAATAAAAATTACTTTACTAACAAAATGTAATCCAGTAAGATCGCAAATAACAGTAGAGCAACTCTGTTTAAAGGGAAATTCGTGTACGCGTGATACTTCAAGATGCCGGAAGAATTTCGGGAGACGAATTGGATTTGGTTCTTTAAAGGTGAACGGACTAACTGAAAGTCGTAAGCTATAATTGATGAACTGAGGGGTTTCTTCCTGACAGTCTAATGCGATTCCGCGCGCCATAAAAAATGTGCACGCTGCGTAGAAATCGTTTCTTTTGTACTTAAGAAGATGTGAAAGGGGCATAAGTTACCCTAATTATATAAGGAAATCCTAAATAATTCAATTAATTTTCCCTCCATTTTAATAAAGTGAAATAAAATTGCGACGAATTTCGTAAAGTCGTGAAAATGTACAAAAATAAAAATATAATTCATTTATTTGTTATTTTATTTAGCATTTTGTCATAATTGACTGCAAACAAAAAGTGGTTTAAAAACTCACTTACATAGGAAATAATTAAAAAAAACTTAGTTACTTGAACTTTATGATTTGATGCCGGGAAGTAGTAACGTACAAGTACAGCAAGACATGCGCTCGTAACTACTTTTTTAACGAGTCCTTCAAGCACGAGGCTCAGTATCTTTTAAAAAGAATTTTTCAGACTCCAACTGATGTAAGCTTTTGTGCAATACTAACAAACACTTTGTTAACGTGCTTTTCTAGTAAATTGATTTACGCCGAAGGAAATATATCGCTCCGGAAAAATTGATTTAATTTTGACTGATTTATCGGCTTTTTACAACTTTCATAAACTTTATTAACACGCGGTAAGGTGCGAATTTCCTATTGGCTAAGAGGATATAGCACAAATTGCAGCGCAGCGAAAGATTAGAACTTGGATGAAAGATCTCTCGGATGCGGAATTTCCGCAAGCCTTTTTCATTGCCGATCAATAAGTAGATAAGAATGATTTAACCGTTCTCAGGGAGCACCTACTTAGCGCCGACCTTATCGGTGGATGCTCAACTTTCTTCTTGATCTACTAAATTTCCCCTTTGCATCGAGAGTAAATAATTGATGAAGTAGGATTTTTCACGAAAAAAAAGAATATTAAAAGCAAAGTTAAAAGACCACTTGCAAAAATTTTTATTTAATTAAAAAGTAGGATTCTATGCATTTATTATGTTTAACGTAATTGCAAGATCCTTTTATAAAAAAAAAGAAAATTCGAGCGATCGAAAAATCTATCGCAGCTCGTGAGAGGGTATGGCATTTCGAGTCTCGGACGCGAAATGGGATACACTAAAGGGCACACGTATAAAGTGTCGTTTCGGAAAAATTTACTTGTCAAAGCGATTCTCGAATTCTCGATCCAAACTTGTATATAGCCTTAGCATTAGTCAGAATCCTTTTACTGAGTTGCTTACTGCATCTAATTATTTCGGCATTCGCTCGATTTCCGTTTCACTGCATTGTAATAGAATTTTAGCCTGTGATCCTTATCGCTGCGTTCAAATCGAACTCAAGATATCTCAAAATCGAGACCGTATGGTGCGGAATTCCTGTTGTATAGTAAATATAAATTTAATTCTAATATATTAAATTTGAAAATATTTTGATAAAAATTAAACAATTGGAAAATTATTCTAGATAATTAAGGTACTTGTAATAATATAATGCATGTTAATTTTGAAGGAAACATTTATGCAATGAAAGTAGTTAGTCTTAAGTTGCAAAATGAGATACACATTTTATCTGAAAAGATGTATTAATTTAATTATAAAGTTAGTAAGTTACTTAAGTTTATGTTTGTTCAAACATTTAGCAATTTCATTTACGTGGTATCTACCTTGCTATATTATTTACTCTATAGCCTTTATAAATTTCCAAATAATTAATACGCTTGAAACAACAACTATCAGGTAACAGCGTTAAAAATATCTAAAATTATGTTATAATCTAAAATGTCGTGCGACTATAAAGACTTTGTAATAACAGCAAATTTACTGCAACTATAAATTTTGCATTTTTATGCTGAACTTTCTTAAAATCTACTTTAAAGTAGTATCATTACCGTGAAATATTTTTATAAAGTAAATATGTGTCGAATAACTTCTTTTTTTTAAATAAATTTCAATGATTTGCTGACTAGCAAGAATTATAAATCTCACTAAAACATTTCGCACTCACTCGTTTTCACTTTTCTATCTCACAGAGTGGCCATCATTCAAAGTCGACCACGTAGTATTTTTTCGTCCACTTAAGAATGTGCTGGGCAAATAAGACAGAATGTGAAAAATGAGGAGAGGGTTTTATGAAAATGCAATTGTTGGAGCGAGAAACACTCGCGCGGCTACATCGTAATACTTGGAGGCATCACTTTTAGTTTAATATGCCCCGATAACCGTAATTTACGTGTAAAAGCATGTAAATTAACGTTAGACCTTATATTTAAACGCACTAAGTGGGCGAAAAATTTATGCATATTTTACTTCTATGAGATAATTTAATAATCAACAAATATTTATATAAAATATTATTTTGAAAGAGTATTAAAATTTGTATATAAAATTATTGAAGAAAAATGTGTTTGTAAAAAATAGAATAATTTCGTTAAAATTACCGCGCTATCTGCATAGATTAGCGCGCTGGTCTTCCTGAACAAAATTGCCGCGACAACTTTATAAAAAGCCAAGCTTATTATTTGTCTGTAAATAAAAAGATTGTAAAAAGCTCCATCAAATGTTAATCCGCGACCACATTCGTATGGAAATTCTTCATGAATATCTTTTAATATTTTCTAGGACACATTTAGATTTAAAATAAACAGTAGCCTAATTTATTTTTTATTTCACGCTTCGGCAAGTCGTAAAATTTCAAATCAAGCATTCTTCTACGGAGTTACAGTTTTAGCGCACACCGCCGCGTGAATATTAAAGTCGTATTTTATGAAATGCACGCGTATGCATGTTTTTCCGCGCGTAAGTTTCGTACCCAGCGAAAAAGTTCTTTTGATCCCGAAATTACTTTATTTATTAACTCGCCAGTCACGTCGCGAGGCTCTCTGCCGACAAGCATTTTCAACGCTCCACTTGTCTTTTCGGAAAATCTTCGAATTATTTTTATGTTAACTCGAGGAAAACTTTTTAATATGAGCACATCGAGTAGGCAGCGCCACGCACTCCGTTATAACTTTTTATTAAATATCGTCCGATGTTTACGGGAAATCTTCGGCAGCCGTTATCCGTATATTGGAAAAAATTGTTTTTGTTCAAATTTACTTTATACGCGTCCTTTTTCCATCAACAGGTTGTTGATTTTGTGCGTACAGGTTCGAGAATTCAATTAACAACGAAAACAATCACGCGCTGTTGAGAATAGTTACCCGTCTAATATACGAAAGTCATGTTTCGTTTTCATAAAAGTATATACTTACTAAAAAATATCAAATTTTTTATACGTATTGCATCGGACGGATTGAAAAGTGGAACGCACAACAATTCGGTAAATTAGTTATCAGTATAATTATTTTTACTCGGAATTAATGCTACTTATACCTATCCCCATACCCGTACGTTCCATTAACATTTAAATAAAGTTTTTATAGACAATAACAAGGAAAACTTTTAATTGCCCCGAAATACGGCCATTAATATTTTTAATAATTAAAAAGTGACAAAGGGAAAATATCCTCGGAATAAATTTTTTCTCGAATAACTGTAATTATTTATGCAGTGCGTGATTACTTTTTTCGCACCTAATTATTGCTCTCACTCTAGTTCTCCATTCGATTAAAAGAAGTAACCAACTTTTAAAAAATTATTCTTTCAAAGCACACTAAAAGTAGCGCATCTATCTTAATTACTCCTTTCCAATTATGTTTGAGCGCATTTCAACGTGCGGTAGGTAAGGCCTTTGAAATTGAGAAATGCTTTCTTGGTACGAAAAGGGAAATAAAATTCCTTCTGTCTTATCGTTACGCGGAGCTGCTTTTAATTAAACAAATGAAAATTGCGTTTATTTTACGTTGCAGCGCACTTTTGTACGCAACGGAACAGCTGCGCAATTAAATGCCAGGGTGAAGTAGCCAAGTTGAAAATCTGTTTCTCGCACTATGACAATCCTCGCTTGTAAGTTGAAACTGCACTATTCAAACTTCTTATTCTATAAGCAGAATGCAACTTCGTCACCGAGGTAGTTACCAAGTTTAGACAATTTTTTTAATGTGCGAAATTTTACTTGACTAAAGAATATCGCGTAAACTACCTGCGTTCTGCTAATTGTAAAAACTAAGATTATTTTAAATAAGAATTTATGGCATAATTATTTTTAAAATTATAAAAAAATATTTCAGGTTTATATGTTTAGAAATAAAGAAAATGTCTTGGGTACGAAGTAATGTAAGTTAAAGTAATATAATGAACATCTCAAAATCTATACCTGTTTACTTACTCACAGTGTGATTGTATTATACATAGGATTAGATTTATCAATGATCCACTTTTCAAAGTTTCTAAATTTTAATTCAAGAATATAAATATAAAATAAAAATTTCATTAAAAAATTAACAGTAATTATTATAGATAATTTTTTAAAAAATTCTCTCATTTTTCTGTAGAATTTATAAAAGTGCAATGATTTTCCGATTTTTTATGCGCGCCTTATTGAATTACAAGGTTTCTTCTACTTTCAATGCATAATGCGGAAGCCTCATCAAAAACTTTATTATAGAATAATTTATGAAAATCAAAATCCTCCAAAGTAGCTTTTAATATAACTAAGAACAGCATTATCGTAAATAAAGAATCCAGCAACTCCTAAAGCTTTTTGTCCCGGGTGTTTAATACATCGAACTTCTCAAAATGCCTATGATCCCGGATGATCAGTGGCGCGTAACCGAAACTTTCACAAGGATATTCGGTTCGGCCGCGCGCACCTCAAAGAATGTCGAAACTTACCCTCAGTATTCGTCCATCACCGCGGCAGCTCATAATCCTCGCCCATTGATCCGACGCATCCTGATCTCCCGCCAAGTTTTACATCCTCCCGTCCTCGGGGAAAACAAGTCAAAAACAAACTTCAACTCCCGCCTGCCGGCATCGCGCGGCGGGCGCCCGCCGAGAGAAGAGAACAGCTCGTTCCCGCACTAAGTACCGAGCGGCCACTTGAAAAGCGTCGAATCGGCCCTCGAGTATCGACCGGCAGGTATTAATATTCCACCGAGCGGGAGAATCCGCTGCAGCAGGTCTCGGGAAGAAATCGCCGCCGATCGATCGGCACCTCCGCTCGCCCTGAAATCCCGACGACAAAATCGCCCACGCGAGCGCGGCGAATAATTACTCGCCCGATCGCCGCTCAATCGTCATTAGGCGCCGGCCGGCTGCACCTCCTAATCCTCCCGCGATTTAATTGTTTCTCCGGGGGCGGCTGCGGGGGCCGGGTGTAATCGAGTACCCACGCCCGCGGCGGAAGTTTTAATCGAGTCCGAGGAAGAGGCGCGCGGGGCCCGGCGACGCGCCCGCGGACGAAAAGTTTTCGCGGCAAGTTGAGCGCGAACTGGCGACCATTGTGCGCGCGCGGCGCCGTTCGGGTGTCCCGCCGCCCGCGGAGGCCGCCCGCACGCAGGCGCCGGGCTTTGCCGCGCGCGAGCGGGGGCGGCATAGCCGGGGAGGGGGATGCTCGTGCGCGCAAGACGCGAGCCGCGTGCACGCGACCGACGCGGGCCTTGCCGTGCTATCTTTTAAGTTTATCGCTGCTTCGTCGGCCTGCATTGTTCAAAATAAGTTTCTCGAAACGCACGCGGGTACGGGTAATTTCCCCCGAAAACTGAAAATTTCTAGTTTTCAGGGTTAAATTTGTACGCTAAATCTGTGTAGGCAGCAACCCGCATGAATTTTAAGTAAATTGTGGGAGTAAAACGTAAAATTTTCTCAGTAAATATTGCACAGAAAATTTGTATTTTTTATTTATTCTATCTTGAATGAAGTTCATAAAATGTGAATAAATATTTTCACAATTTCTGTGTTTTTCCTCGTATAGATATTTCACAAAACTTCTGTTTACACAATTTTTTTAGAGTATATCGAATTAGGATAAGCTTGGAGATTTTCTTTTTTCGTCTCACGCGTAAAAAAAAAGACGAGATTCTCGTCACACACCCGCGGAGTCTCGCCTTTTTCGGGAATCTCGATCCTCACGAGACTCGCAAAAGAGTGAAAGTAAAAAATGCAATTTATTTTGATTTATGATTTGAAACCTTCTTTACGGGCTTGCATGAAACAAGAAAAGCTTCGAGATGTTCTTGTCTTGTCACGCCATAAAAAAATATCGCCTTGACAACGAGATTCTCCATAAAATTTGTCGATGCTCATCAGAGTTTCGCATTTTTCGGGAATCGCGATCTCTTTTATGGGACTCTCGATGCGAAAGAAACCTCGAATGGAAGCGAGAGTTTCGCGTTCTTCAAGGATGGACGTAAAAAAATGAAGTTTATTTTGATTTATCATTTGAATCCCTCTCCTTTGCAGATTAGAAAATTGGTGACTTTTAGTGAAATTTCCTTATTTCTCCACATTTGGATGCTAACGTGACGGTTCAGTTTGGAGATTATTATCCCGATGATTGTCCGAATGCGTGGGAGGTGGTTGCTCAGTGTCGACGCGCGTCGACGTTTTCATTTACGCGCCCAGGCTATTTCTGGAGCAGACTGTGTTTATTGCCAAGGCGTGAAGAAGCAATCGACTATCAGCTCTCGGAAAAATCGATGATTTATTTACTTTTTAGCAAATTATCACTGTTTTACAATCAGCGTGCAATCTTACATTTCTTGAGCTGAAAAAAACGTTATTTTTTCGAGGATAAAGTGTATAAGAATAAATTGCACAGCTGTGTAACCACATCAAACGTTGGTACAAACAATCAGTTAGCATTTCTGCCTTTCGAAATGCAATAGTTTCCCGGGGGCAAAGGAAAAAACTCGTTTCGTTTTCGTTCGACTTCCGAATTCTTTTTTAGTCACTTTACTGCTACAAACATCTAAAAATTCAGTACACAAAATCCAATCCACAGAGTTATGATACATCGAAGAATTGATGTTTCGTACGTGTGGTGTACACCTATATTAGTCGATGAAACCTATCTAATATTTGTTTTTCCCCGCAGTGTAAATTTTCCTTTATTTTATTATAGCAAACCCCTATCCGATTAATTAATAAAATGAAAATGAACATAAAAATCTTCATTTAGGTATCTATTTCAACTTGCTTTAGAATAAAAAGGTACCAACTAAGAAGTCAGTTAGAAAAATTACCAACTGGCGCATTGATGACTCTATTCCAACCGGATTCCAAAATGGGGCATTTTTATTTTAGAGCGATGATTAGAACTACACTATTTGTATTATATACGCGTGGTGTCATTCTTTGTAGTAGTTACTGACACAGGAAATTGCCAGTTATCTCCTTGCCCGCGCACAGAGGTGACGTTCTGCAGCATTGATCATCACTAAACCCTACTTTAACAATAAAAAAAAAACAAAAAAATAAACAGTTGGAGATAGGAGCTAATAAAATCCATTATTGTTTATGAGAAAAGCTCTAAAATTCGAAGTGACAGCCTTTTTAAATTTTGCTCACCGAACAATGTATCACCTTTTCAAGCTAGAGCTTTCATCCGCTCAAGAGATTAACGGCGTTGCTATGTAGAGCATATTCGAAAATCAGATTTTCCTGGAACAGGAGTATTAAACTATTTAACATTTCAGAATTCTTGTTCTAATAATTACCTATGACTACGATTTATGGTGAACATTTTTTCCCTGCATTTTGCACGAGTATAAAAAAAGAAGTACTTTTGCATGATTTTGACATGCCTCGCGGCTGATGTCAGTATCCAAGATTTATTTCGAGGATGTATTAAATGAATAATAAAAATTTAAATTATTCTTATAAAAGTACATCGCGTGCAATCGCAATATAAATCGCAAAAAAATTAAAGCACGCGATCACTACATAAGACTGTTATAATAATATGCAACGCAAAGTGCACGTACGCAACGTACTGCATGCCGCATTTCGTTATCTTCGAACAGTTTTAAAAGTAAATGCAAAATGGTGTTGGGATGATTGGCTATAATTATAGCTTTTCGACTCACACGTTATGCAAAAAAACTCGACTTAAAGTAGGTTGAGTTTAAGATAGAGTTAGTTTCACCCTTGCTTTAAAGAGTTTAGCAGTCAATTTAAGTGATGTTAAATTCTTAGTCTGTTATATTTGTAAAAGCACAAGTTTTTTTTTAAATCATTTTGTCATAGATTTAAAAAAATCGTAGTCTATTGTTAGTAATCGATGCGGCAGTGTATCGATTCGAGCTTCTTTTATAATTCGTAAAACTGGGGCGAGCGTGATTAAACATGCACGAATCCATTCTTACTTCGATTTGGTAATACGTCTAAAATTAAATTAACATGTCTCAAACGGTATATCCTACTTCTACGTAAAAGGCGTTTTCTACAGTTTCAGTGAAAAATCTTACTTTTTTCTTCGCAAATTTAGTTGTATTGTCATTTAAACAATCAGTTTATTGTACGGCTTAACTTTATTTCCATTTCTTCTCCTCCAAGTTCCGAGCATTGCCGGTACAGCTGGATTCAATAGGGTATGTGCAGTAAATCACGCTTTCATACTTAGACAATATAGTTAGGTACAATAGGCTAGGGAACGCAGATTTAACGTTCGTTTTAAAGCTTCGAAATAAAGGATGAAGTAATTGTTCAAACGTTACAAGTTAATCTTGTTACCGTAATTAATAAAACGATCCAAAGAAAAGATGCAAAATAAAGCGACGCTCCCAACGGAAAAAGGCACCTTTCAATTTTTTTGTAACAAAAACCAGCATCATTCAAATCTGCCGCGAAGAAAAACAGTTTTTGCGAGACTCCCTAGAAAGAAAAACTCTTTCGGGTGTGCTTTTCCAGCGGAATCTTAAAATATGCATTTTTTACGGCAGTGTGCTTTTTATTGGGAGATTTTTTATTTCAATCCTTTAAAATGCGATATCTAGTCCTCGTGGACCTTCTTAAATTGTGCTCTTCGATTTTCGCCGATAAATTGAAACGTGCCGTTTTCAGCAAAGGAGTAACGAAGTGACCTCCCAAATCTTTCGCTTCCGCCAGAAAAGTAACAATTGCCAATTAACTCGCGTATCAATTTTCCGTGCTCAGCGGGCGTATTATCGAAAAGAGATTGTCCCGGGCCTCGGCGTCGTTTATCAAACAGCTTCGTTAGACACTTTGAGAGTCGAGCATAGTAAAGTCCCCTCACACAGCCTCGTAGTCGAACAAACTGCCTATTTGACGAATAGCCTTTCGATAAGGCGACCGCCCGTCGAGTCCCGGTGCATTACCGCTGGGAGCGACAGTTGCCCACTTCCCTCAGGTATCCGAGCGGAGAGAGACAAAAAAAGGGGACGAGGGTCCCTTCTCAGTCCGGTGGCCGGTAATCGTCAAGTTCACCGACACGCGACCAACGGGGGAGGCGGACTTTTTTTTCCCGCGCACTGTTGCTTATTGATGCTCCCTGACCATTTGGTATTCAAATCGCAGAAAAAAAAAACGTATACATTGACCGGCCAGATTGCAAATTTATAATGCATGAACACGGTGTGAGAAGAAAATGTTTTATAAGGGCTCTTTGCGTGATTGGCAATATGCATGTATGCAAGTCATTTGGCCGTGTGCATCGAGGT
Source organism: Eurytoma adleriae (assembly GCA_900480045.1). Taxonomy (NCBI): domain Eukaryota; kingdom Metazoa; phylum Arthropoda; class Insecta; order Hymenoptera; family Eurytomidae; genus Eurytoma; species Eurytoma adleriae. Next base: position 52,717 of record UXGC01000527.1, read on the forward strand.
ATTCAATGTTAAAAAGATCGTTGTTTATTTAACGCGGGGATAATCCTTGTGAATTAGAGTTTCGCCTTGGAGAACCGTAAACGCGTGCATAATTTATGCACTTTTTATCTTGCACCGTGGCGAAATGTGCGTTATGTCATCTCCAGGCGGTATTACGATTTTACACGATGTTACGTGCGTGGCAAAATTAATTAATTCAATTCAGAGTACGTACGGGGGGGCAGGTAATTTGCTCTGCGGTAAATCTTCATTTAAAAACTCTTTTTTAATAGTTAAATCATTCTTTCAGTTTCAGGGGCTTTATTTTTCCTAGGTTTACCCCAATTTCTACCCTACCAGTAAAAATAAAAAATAAAATTTTTATTTACGTAACTAAACACTATTTTTTTCGTCATTAAGCGATAGTTTAAGATAAGATAACAGTATGACTAATTTTACTCTATAGAGGAGTTCAAATTATAAAACCAAGTGTAACCTTTTTCACTTATATCTAAATTTAAAAGAAGCAATTCTTCGAAGTAAAGTTTGAAAAAGTCATAAAAATGAATGGTGCAGATTAATAATCAAATTGTCACATTTTTCATTGTAAGGTGTGGAAAAAATAGCGTAAACTGTACTTGAGAGATGGATTTTGTTTTATTACGGTTCTCTGCTTACCTTTGGGTGGCACGAAGGCGTTGTATGAATCGTTACAACGAGTATAAATTTTCAAATAAAATGCGGGTTGGAAATTGATTGCAGCACACAAATATTATATTGAAAGCCGGGATAAATCCTCTTTTATAACCCCCTTTTCAAAGAAAAGCCTTTCGCTTATTTAATTATTCGAAAATAAAAAATCTATATTTAGAATTTGAAAAATAAACTCAAAAGCTTTTGTGAAATTGAGAATGCAGGCAAAATTGATTGTCAGTATTTTTATTTAAAACTACGCTCTTCTTTAATTGATTCCGATAAATTTTTTGCAATTGAAACTCTTATAAAGTTGTTCAAACAAGCTTTAGAGTTTAACTATCCAGTATATTTACTTTTAATTTGGAATATTTTATAGCCTCTATTGCAAATACTATAAATAATTTTTATATTTGACATAATTACAACCTGATTGACTTGGACGTTTTTGAATAAATTTTTTATTAACTCACTCCTCTCTCTGCCCGTTAAATTAAAGCGTTTTTATAATTTATAAAAACAAAAATCAAGAAGCGCTCACAGGGGCAATAAAGTTTGACAGATAAAAAGATTGGTTCCTTCGCGCGCGCACAATTCTACAGAGTCACTTGCCATTCCTCTACAGAAAGACATTTTCTGTTATCGAGCTTTCAACGCCTTATATTCGTTCGCAGCGGGTCTTATGCACAGCTTAAAGATATAGATTGTGCCCAGATCTCTACAAACTCCCCGCCTGGAAAAATGTCACGCTCTTCCCGAGACTAGAACTTCTGTCTCCGATAAAAAGTTCATATAGCTCGCTTGCTCTCAAACATCAGTCCCCCTCTCCTCTCCCCGTAAGTATAAAAAAAGAAGTATATCCGATGACGAAGCTTTAAAATTAAAGACACTCAACCTTAAACCCCCTCTCCCCTCGACAAACGGCCTGCCATTAAAACGCAAAAATTCAATCTCTTTTAATGATCTTGCATCTCGTTCCGCGGCCTACTCGGACCACTATATACTCTCCACCTCCGTCTCTCACCCACGCGCAGAATTGCATGTACAAAACGGACGGGAGTTTGAAAAAAAAGAAGGTGCACCGACAGTCCTTAGATCCGGGGCTGGAGCGAGTGCGAGCGCACTAATCGTGCCGCGAGGAAGAAACTGCGCGCGGCCCGCTTGATCGATGATGCGCTCTATAAGGTGGACACGAGGGGGGCGCGCGCGCGCGCGCGCGTACACGCCGCCGACGGGCCGCGCCAACGTGGAGCGGCCTTCTGCTCTTGACGCGGCTTATCATGTTCGCCCGGGGAAATTTAATCTTCTAATGGGTTCAATCCTCGCCGCCGCCGCCGCCGCCGTTGAATGTAGGCCAGCTTCGCGCCGCGACCGAGAAAAAATTCTCCGCCGGGGCACAGTACTTGCGCGCGCCCGCGAAATTCAATGCCCGCGCAAAAAGTTCCCTGCGCGTTACCGCCGTGACGGGGCGTTTACGCGGGATACTCACAATGAGCGGTCGCCACTGGCGTGATTATTTTCTTACGTAAAGGCGGTCCTAACGGCGCAGGTGCAGATTGACAATCGTGGCGCATTGTTGAGGTTCAAATGGTCTTTCCGCGGAATAGGGACTTGGAATTCAAAACACAAGGATAGTGTAATTCTTTTAGAATTTGCCCCGAAAATGACAGTGTTGCTTGAAAAATCGGAATTATACGATAATATGACTTATTTCTCGGCATCATTATAGTTTTGTTACATCCATGACTGCGATATTACAAAAGCAAGATATTTTACATTCTTTCACATTTTAAATATAAACTATACTCGTGTTATAAACTATTGTTCGTATATAGTAATAGTATAAGTATACATAATTCAATATTTGTAGAGTTTTTTCTTCTTCTACTGTATTTTTTAGTAAAAGACCATTCAACATTCTAGTTTATATTTAGAGTTGACGAGCTGCCGATGATATGTCTACAATGGTCGTCTCAGTTACTTTGGATGTAATGACTTCCGCGGGGGTGGATTAATAATTTTTCAATTTTCATTCTTATAAAGAATGTATTAAAGATGACTCGTGAATAAGTCTGCAGATTTTACATTTCTGTACTCAACAAATGTAAGCGCATTTAACATTTCCTATTATGTCTGTACGAGGTGAAGATAAAAAAAAATTGTCAATGCGCTGTTACGTGTATTTAACTTACGTCATCACTCATCGATAATTTACGTCATTAACAAGAATAACACTGGATCAAATAAAGATATTCTACGCACAAGGCAAAATTAACAAAAGCTTAAGTCCTTACAAGAACGCAAAGCCTGCCTGAAAACGGCGCGGTATTGTCCCACCGCAATTGTCTGTTTCTACTTAAAAAAAAAATTTCCATTTAAATTAGGCGTCCTATTTTTTATTGGATACATTTGTTTAATTAAACATTTGTCACTCACTGGGTCTTTGAAATTTGAAAAGATTTCATTGCATTATTCGATTTTTCATTTATCTGTGGCCTTATTAATTATTTATAAGAGACGTGCCTTAAATTTTCAGATCTTATTGTGGGGAGTATAATCGGGTTATCTCTCCGGTGCTTGCAGTATAGTTTGCTTAATTGCTTTTCATTCTTCGGAAGAGAAAGAGAGAGAAGATAGTGCTTCTCAAGTACATACTTAATAATAAGTTTAAATAAGATTGCACAGTATATAGTATAGAACAGCTGTATGCGGTAATAATGAATTTGACCGTAAATAAGCAGAAAAAGTAAAGGGAGTAATTTTAAACGTGTGCTATAATTTCAAACTGATAAAATATAAAAAGCATTCCAGATTTATCCATCTAATAACATGAATTAGTAAATATTAAAAGTTTATAATAACAAATTCTGAAACAATTTTCTTTATTTAAATAAATATTGACTAAGTAACTAAAATTTAAATACTTCTACTACTAAAAATTTACTTAATCGAGGATGAAGGAAGCTCAACAATCTATGAATGTAAATAGATTCGAATGTGTGCTACGTCATCGACATTTTCAAGTAATCCGACCGCACCGAATGACTTGCTCGAATCAATAACCAAATTTTCAAACAATGACCAGGGAATAATCTTCGAACAAGAGTGAAGGAAATTTCTCTAGTTTCAATCTTTACAGAAAAGATGTAACAGTAAGGAGTAGAACGAAGAATCATCAGCTAGTCGAGCGGATGGTTTTTGCAGATATAAAACGCAAAATGTATACCTATAGGTCTGCGTAATATCGCGCGATTTCAAAAACTGCATTCAGTATAAAAAACTATGTTTTCTACTGTGAAAAGGCACTTGTTATAATATATTAAATTTACAAGAATTTGAATAAATTTTTCGTTTACCTTAAAAAGGACTACTGCTGCATACACTAAGTGCTTGGATCTCATTTCAGGAGATTAATTTTTTTCTGTTTTTTTAAAAAAGCTTCGCTCAAAAATGGTTTTCTGTTACAAACGACATTACACAATTTATTAAAAGAAAAACTCTTTGAAAAACTGTCGGAAAAAAAGAGAAAAATAATAACTTGGTGAGTATTTTGTACGGCTGAAGTACTCTCAAAGGATCAAACAGATACCAAAGGATATTCAATTACGGCATTAAAGTGAGGACACGCACAAGTGACGTTATGTCATATTGCGTTAGAGACTTCAAGCGAGCTTTATCTGCGGCGGAAAAAACGATGGCGCATTTCAGAGGAAGATTTTTCTTTCATTGTCGAGATTCGAGTCTTTCGTTTATCGACCTCAAGACACAGGGAACTCCACCGCTTTCATCTCGCATTACGGCGATAACGTTTCCCATTAAAATAAAGTGACAGTATATGTTTTCCTTTTTTTTTAACAAAAAAATTGCTTTCTTTTATTTCGGCGAATTATCAGATTTTCATTTATATTAATTGATTAAATTTTTTTCATTAGTGAACGGTACTTTAAGAAAAAATTCGTAGCAGTTTTTTAAGTAACAAATACTTACAGTTTGTAAAAAGATTGCATTCAACTAAATTTAAAACGTAAAAAATAAGGAAGTATTATTTACAAGAAATTAAAATATAATGACAGTATATAATGCAACAATTTTACAAGCATTCTATAACATTGCCGAAATTAAACTGCAATATCACGCTGAAACATTTATTCTTCAGAGCTCACAGTTTTTGGTATACTAATTTTAGAAATTTTAAATTAGGTTCGCATTACTTATGCAACGTTTTAGGATTCTAATTTAAATTTCTTGTTTTTACGATCTCATTAGGAGTTATTGTGAAGCACTACCAAATATGTTGTCATAGCTCCAGCAATCTGTAAACATAAATGATTTCAATTAGTACATGTAATTATTCAATTTTAATTAAATTGTAATAAAATACTCATAAGATTCAAAAATTAAACATTTATATACCCTGGATATTCCTTTATTAATATTATTTATAAATTACAGTAAATTTCAAATGTTATTTATTTATTTTAAATAAATTTTACAAATCAATTGCTTTTGATTTTTAGAGTAAATCATTTAAAAAAAGTTTGTACGTTCAATTTACGATAAATAGTATTTAAGGATTAAAAACATAAATCACGAGAAATTGAGAGAAAAATCAGTTCGCAGGGACTTACGGAAAGTAATAGCGAAAGGTCGATCTGTATAAATCCACCTGCCGCCGAGAATTGTAGTTTCCGAAGGTTGAAATACATTCCGATTTCCACATTGTGCTGAAAATGAATGAGAAATCTCGTGAAAGACCTTCATCTGTCAGTACGTAACGATACCCCTCATCGCGCAGATCGTCGATTTTCCACGAATTACTATAAACTCCTCTCTCATTTCCAAGTGCATGTGTAATGAATCGTGAACTAGTACTCACGGCTCAAGTGCATTTCATTAAGGGTTAAATTTATTAATTAAATTTCTACGATTTAGTTTGATTTGCTCGCAAATAGCGCGCTATATTGATTTTGAATATTTGTTCAGTCGGCACAAGGAGGAATCCCTAATTAATGGCTTTCAGTTAGGAGATGAGCAGTTTATCTGGCTCCCTTCCTATCTCCCCTTGCTCTGCATCAGCCTCTCTCTTCCTTTTCACGATTGAGCATAGCTCCTAACTATTCAAGATCAAACATCTACTTACTTACCCTCGTCCATTATACAAGACTCTGTTTTGAACGGGCTATACAATGAAAGCTCCTCCAAGCTCATCATAACGAGCTGCTTAGTGACTTAATCAGAGTTGAATTCTGACGCTTAATCTCGATTCGACGAGATATTCTTCAAAATGTAGTCGATTCATCGCGTGATAAAAGAAATTCGTTAGTGTTTCTCGTATTTTTCGAGCAATGCACTACATATTTAATTAAGACCTATATATGTGTAAATGAGAATGAAGAAGGATCGCTGCTACATAATATCATCGGTGCTAACGAAGAAAAAGGGCGCGTTTCAATTTATCGATTCAAGCTAACATCAGTTCTGCCTATGAAGACCAACTCGTTTTACAGGATCGCAACGACAAACAGCACAATTGGAAGTCTTAATTTTTTATTCGCGGGAAGTTCACGAAAAACATCTAAAAGTACTTCATGTTGTGTTCCAAAGAAAATGATACATAATGGATTTTTTTTATTAAAGATGACGTTATATATTTTAGTGAAATTTATTTTTAAAAACCATTTTTTAAATAATTGCGTAAAAACGCTTAGATAACTGTTGTCTGACTATACTCGGCTGTTTCTACTTATGGTCATTAAATTAATGAAAATCGCAATATATTACCTCAAAATTGTTGCGTTTTCTCAGTATGGCTGCGTAGTGGGGCATGAAAACGCACTTTCCAATAACGTTTGCCTTCACATATAAAAAAATGATAATTAATTATTCTGGAAAATCCATTTAAATATTTTTTAGGATATCTAAAGAATAACTTGTCAATCCTTTAAAGTATATTTTTTTCAACATTTTGTTCACATTTGCGTTACAAAAAGTCATAACCATGATGAAAACGTCATCTCAACAATTTTCCCGATAAACGCTAAAATACTGCAAAGGATTAACGGCGTGGACAAGCGATAAAAGAAAAAACCAGATATCGGAATTACATCACGAGCGGTGAAGTGGCAAGCCGCGGTGATAACCAGCAGGTTGACGATGCACGCGGTCACCAGTAGGGCCTCGCGCAGCTTCAGCATAAACTGGCCGGGCTCGACGAGGCACTCGTTGATGTTGTAAATCCGCGAGAGCGCGTTCAGCCACATGGTCGCTATCCAGAGCAACAGTTGCGTCGAGTAAACGGAGTTGACGATGTCGCCGGCGTTGCTCAGCGAGCAGTGCAGCCACCAGACGTCCTGCAGCTGGTACTCGCGGCGGTGGGCCGCGGCCACCGTGCTCGACTCGGGGAACCCGCGGCTCGGCGGGACAAAAGCTGCGACAAGAAAATAACCCCGCCCGCGACCCCTCCGTTTATTTGCCTCGGCCGTTATATGAAGAATTCGCGGGGGTAAGTATAGTGGAGCGGGCAGAGCCGGAGCTTACGCGGGTAAGTACCTACTCTTCGTTGCTAATATGGCACATCGATAAAGTGCGCTTAATTTTTTTTTTCGTTTTCTATTTCTTTAGTCTACGTATTGTGCAGGAAATTTAATGTTTTTTTACTGGGGCAAGATATATTTTATTTGATTTTAATAACAGCCGTTCGTTGATCGATTCGTCGAATGATATTCGATTTAGGATACATTCGAGGTAAAAAAGAAACTCTAAAATACTGCAAAGCTCACGAAAATCCTGAGGCACTTAATGACAATAAATATTTTGTAAAGCAGACTCGAATACTGCAGGGGACAACAATATCCCGCGTTCGACTCCCTCGACTCATCGCTCGCACCCCTTCGGGCTTTGAAATTTTGTTTACGGTTTCAATTTCCGTTGAAATGATCGATAAAATAGCCGAGAAATCACATGTTTTTTATCCTTGTTTTATTGTTGCTTTAATTAAAGGCATATAAACTCAGTATTGAAATTGATATTTATATTTACAGTTCTATTTCGACCCATTTTTTAGCATAGATTTTTAAATATACGTGAAAACGTATATCGAAAAATTCGTAACATTATATTATAAGTTAGAAGGCTAAAAATGTTTATGATATTTTTCAAGATGCACTAAACACAGCATACGCGTACGTAAGAAATAATAAATTTAAAAAATTAAATAAAGAAGATCCCCTGCAGAGTACGTAGTTTGAAAAACGTATTTTACAGTACGTTAGGAAATTTCCATTCTTTTACCTTCGGGCTGCAGCAAGTTTCGCAAATAGCGAAATCGCTGTCGCAGCAGCAGTAGCATCCCAGCAAATTTGATCAGTTGCATGGAAATCGCCGCATTGGCTATGACATACGTGATCGCATTGAAAAGCGGATTGGTCAGCTCGCATCTGCGCACGAACAGGCATAGGATGGAGACAAAAACAGTAAAAAAAAAAGGGAAGCCTCTCCAAGTATCGAACGCCAGCGCCTCTCTCGTAAACTTCGACCTTTTAAATGTTGAATCTTAAGATAAGACTTTATTGATTCGAGCTTAATCCGTACTCTTATCGAGGGAAATATTTTTTATTACCACATCCGGGAAGGTTTACGAGAAAAGCTGATTCTTGAAAAACATTTTTTACTAATTACTACATTTAATCGGATTTTTTTATTGATGAAAGCTCAATTCGTACCCTTACTGTATGAAATATTCTTTATTGCAACATCCGCGAAAGTTTACGAGGAACGCTGATTCCTTGAAAAACATTTTAGTAATTTAGTAATTTAGTTAAGACGAGCTCACTAGCTTTATAAAGTTTACGGAATATGCTGATACTTAGAACGGCTTTCTTATACATTTCTAAATGTAATTATAAATATAAAAAAAAAGAAATGCCAACGTTAAAAGTCCTCTCTTCATTTTGAAAATTAATAGTCTGCAATAGCATTTATGACCTACAATTTCTTTGGCCTTATTTAAATAACTTAGTGAAGGTTTCTCTTTATTGCTCACGCGCCAAGCGTTTTCAAACTCGACTTGTAATGGAACTTGAAATTTTTAAAATGCCATTAATTTCAGGTCTGGAATTGTTTGAGAATTAAAATTTCAATAAAAATTTAATGTCGTCTGTATTTTATATCAGACCAAATCAATTGCAGTTGCAAATAAAAACCATAAGTGGTCGTGTCATTGTTACTATAAACAAAAAACAAGTATTACTAGAGTCTATATTTGAATTTCTCTCCATTAACTACCAAAAGATTTTTTATCTTTCTAAAATACTTTACTTAAATTACTTACAAAATCGAAAAAAATGATTACAGATTCGCACAGTAAAAATTAATTAAATAGCCTCAAGAAATTAAATTAAAAAGTTAAATAGTATAAAATTCTAACAAATGAACAACTAAAGCACCCTTCTTTAATTGGGAAGAAAAGTTCCAATATATCCGACTCATAGAAGATTGAAAAATATTCGACATTTATTTTTTCTTTTTTCATTTTACTGTTTATTAACAAAAATATCGCCTAACAAAATATATTCCATCGGCCACACGGTAATTTCAACGTGCGATATCTCTGTCAATAAACGCTAAATTAAAAAAAAAGAAAACACACAAAAAGTGTCGATTATTTTCCAATATTGTATAAAACACAAATTTGCTCGTTCCACCCAATTACTTGTAAGTGACGTATCCGACGGCGACCCAGTAGACGATGACGGCGGCGACGAGGGCCCAGCAGCGAAATCTTATCCGCCAGTCGCCGGGGTGGGCCTGCTCGTAATTGACGGCGGCGTCGAAGTTGCGCAGTAGCAGCAGGGCCGAGCGCAGCCGCTCGTTCAGCCGCATCGACATTATGCCGTCCACGAAGAAGCAGACGTAGGCGAGCAGGGTTCGCACCATCGTCAGCGTCATGATCTTCAGGTCGGAGGCGCCGACGTCGCGGCCGATCAGGTACACGCCGTACACGCAGCTGCACAGAAAGCCCAGGGCGCACAGGCCCGAATAGAACAGCCCGCCGCTCGTCAGCAGCACGTCGCTCGACGTCACCCGGTGCGGACCGCAGCCGAAGAAGCGGGCCGCGTAGAACAGCGGCTTTATGTCGCCCAGCTTCACCATCACGGCGAGTCCTCAATTAATCCCCGGGAATTGATTTTAACGAGCGGCTGCTTGGGCACCTGAAAGATGAAACGATTTTTTTAGTATTTCATACAGATGAAACGGCTATTTTGAAAAAAAAAACTCATTTAAAGCTCCTCATCGAGGTCATCAATTTTAAACTAAAACCATCAGCTTAAAATACTGATCTTTTTATTTATTTTGAAATATATATACATCACTCAATACAGATCATTTATTTAATTTAACGTCGATTGCCTTTCCGAGTCATTTAAAATAAACGCCTCAAAATGGCAATCGACGTTCAATTAAATACCGATCATTTTATTTAAAAGGATATTTCAAAAGGATAATAATACAAATGGATTATTGAAAGAAAGTTTCGGGCGGCCTGCGTGGGACTGACATTATCGATTAGAGCGCGACGGTTGACGAAAAAAATGTCAACGCTTGAAACTTTAAACGCGCTTTCTTCGCGCGATATTTCCTCGGGCGACATTATTAATACGTGAAAATACTTGAACTACTTGCTTTTAGCTTTCAAGAATCCGAGGGGACCCTTTTCAGGCGACGTCTGCTACCCCTTGTCCCGTTATGACATTTTTGCATTATGCTTTCTCGTATTTTCCACGTCTTAAAGCGGCGAATAAGCAGTTTAGCCCCGTCGTCAAATTTAAACTGCGTTGCAATGTTTTAACTATTATTAATCTTACAAAATTGTTACTTTATAAACAACACATTATAGAGACAAAAATAAATTCGTTACTTGCACAGTGATAAATATTAAATACTATGATAAATCAATAATGTTAATAAATGAATAATAAAAAATAGAATTTAATGACTCATTACAACGAGTAATATCGTAACAAAATCTATACGTCATGAAATATCCATAACTTTATTGGCGAAGTTCCGTAATCGCATTTGACTGACATATCTTCAACGTTAAATCAGCTATCGCTGGGGATTATACCTTTCAACGAAGTTAACAACGGTTAATAAAGCTGTCGCATTTTCTAAAGAGTATTTTGAAAAAGAAACACCGTTATTTTAATACTACTTGAATACAGCCATGGTAACATTGTTTTCGTTTTTAAAATAATGCGATGATATGGATATGCCCCACATAAAGTGAATGCTTTTACTATTTATACGTATAAAAAAATTTTTTAAATAAAATTTTATACCAAAAATTGCCGTTCCCTGTGTATATAAAAGTATTATAGCGAATAACGAAATATTTAAAGATGGAAAGTTTAGAAAAAAAAGAAATAAAGCAATCAACGAAAATGATGAGAAAATGCTCCACCGTGAAAAGATGAATGACCTCGGAGAATCGATGAGATAAAGAGAAAGCAGTGATTAAGAAACGCTCAGCCAGTAATCGATGAGAAACAATGTGATAGAATCTACTAAAATGCAATCGTTCGTTCTGATTAATTAATTACACTAGCGACCGAGGAAATAATGAGAGGTGAATTTACTCTGCCGAAAAATTGGCGCAGCAATTATTTAATCAATAATGTTCCTTAACCAAAGATCTTTTACTCTTAACAAGGAAAATGTAATATTCTATGTAGTACAACAAAACCAAGACAAAATAAATTCGCAGTTCTTGTACAACAAGAAGATACAAGCAAAATTAAGTAAATAAATTTTTGAATAAATTAACAGAGTTGATTTTTATCAATATAACTTATTTTTTAGATTGATACCTCGATTTCACATAAACATGAAAGTAATATCCAATACACAAATTTTGACTTACGGTTGCTGGTAAATGTACTCGATCCGCGTAAATGTTTCCAGTGCCTAGCACAATCAGTATCCATCATTCTGCCGCTGTTTTTATGTGATGTAAAAAAACGAACTCCCACCTCCCGATGTAATACTTTTATTCATTTTTTTTAATACCGTAAATATTTTATCACGCAACCCACGATTTTTCATTATCCCAGAATGAAAAAAGGATAAAGCTTTTCATTGTCGGTGGATTTTCTCGTGTTTTATTATTTCGATTGCTTACGTACATTTCGTAGTAACTTACTCGCGCTTGATCCATCTATTTATTTAAAAAAATATAGATAAGTTTGATCCTACAAACATTTACATAAAAAAAATGTTACTTCCCTTTCCGCCGAACAATCCTTTGGCGCGCATAAAAAAGGAAACTTTTCCCCCGTAAAAAGGCGCAATCCAAACAGCGATTAAATGAAAAAATCCCCGGAGAAAAGTTAGCAATCAGCGTGGCGGATCGCAAAGTCGCGCGCTTTCGCGAGCAGAAAGTAGAAGCGACGAAATAAAATCGCGGCGAGAAATTTGAATTGAAAAAACCTAAGTACCCGCGACCTCTTTTTTTTCTCTCTCGACTCCACCGAACACTTCACCGCCTCAAAAAAAAAAATCCCGATGAAGAGAAGATGCAGGCCTCGTCAGTCGGCTCAAAACAAAGACAAAGTTAAAATAAAAAAAAAAAGAAGCAGCCGCGCGCGCGAGATAAAGAGGCCAAACTGAAAAACTCCGCTACCTAGCCTCCCCTTAATATTTCACGAATGAGCTGCTCGGCATTTACTGCCGGCCGGAGCCTCGCGCCGTATATCTGTATAAATTCCCGTCGCCCGCGCACTCAGTTCTCGGGCTTTACGGGCGACCGACCAAATAGCGACTTTAACTACTTAAAGCGGCGCGCCGGCGGAGCGGCAGGAAATAGGCCAGCGGGATAAGATCGAACCGGAAGTTTCGCCGGTCAACGAGGGCTGCGTTTATTTCCGAGGCGGGCACCGGCCGCCGATGCGTACAACTGCCAGCCGATAAGCCGTCGATCGATATCGACGTCTCAATTTTTTTCCTCTCCCCCCCTTTTTTTTGACGCGCGACGCACGCGTAAGTCCGAGAGAAAAAAGTTTTCTCCTCCCGAGACGTTCCTCCCCTTTTTTTCGCCGCCGAGTTGTTTCCTCGAGTGACGGCTATTTTTGGAGGCTCGGTTAAGTCGCGCTGACGAAGGCGATGAGGAAGAGCTTCGTTGGGTGGCAGTTAGTATTTAGTCGGTGAATTCAGGATGACGAGGTATGTGGTCATTGCTCCGGCGATCTGCGATGAAAAACGTATGTGCTTGAGAAGATTTGAATTATTGGTGAGACTGTGGGCGATGAAGAAAATGATAAGTCGGTTGATACTGATCAGAAATAAAAAAAAACATGCACATTGTTTATCCAGTATTAGACTCGAACTTTTATGTAATTGGTTTTACTAGATGAGATCATACAAGCGAATTTGATTATTTATTAAACTTACATGATCTGGCGATAAATTTATATCTAAAAGCTATCAAACACGTGTTACAAACGTATTTTACAATTAATTTTAAAAGTCCTACTGATAACAAGTTGATATATATAGATAATTAATACGTTCATTCCCTGGTTCGTCAAATTTATGGTATTTTATCTACTGTATGCATAAATAAGCAACGAGGAAACAACACAAAATAGATTACAGTAATACAGTTACACTTAAAAAAAAAAGAATACATAAATAAACGTTTATTCTTATGTTGTCCATAACTAGCCATGCGATCACAGCGATGTTCAATACGATAAATTAACAAAAGAAATGACTAATTGATTATCACTTGGTAAAAATAATTACAGTGTTTGAAAACGTTCTAGATGTTCAAGTTGCGTGAACATCGCGAGTAATAATAGAGAGTGCATTTATAATGCAAAGATTATTCTTTAGTCTTTAATAAAAACGTCAAGTAACAGGTTTCGTACATCAACTTTTTCTTCGTTTCAGTTACTGTACTTATTTTTCTAATTATTATTTGTACAGAATGCACTTTAAAGGTTTTTTTACGCATGCATGCATTCGTGTCAAATTTTGTTGTTGCCAAATAAGAAACTTGCACGCGGTCATGCTTGTGCGACGACACGAAGAGGAAAAATACAAAGAGAGCGTGAAAGAAACGGTTGGAGGTGGAACGAGTGGGTAGCGGAGGAGAGAGCTGTAAAAGGGGCTAGAGCAAAGGCAGGGCGAATAAGAGAATCGCGCGGAGTGATATTGACATTTTACTAGTTTTAGAGCTTTTACCCTCAGCGAGACAATAGCATTTCTGCAAAAAGAAACGCGTGATACAAAAGAATGGCTAACGCACGCCAAAAGAATATTATAATTCATGATGTGATCATTATGTAATTTTAACGACACTTGACTGCAATGATTGCAAGCATTTAATCGATTTTTCCAAATAATGGAGCACTAGTAACTTTCTTCAACGCCAAACCATTCCGAGCTTAAGCAGGCTTATATAAAAATGGGCAGTAGATCCGTTAGCGGAAAGATCAGACTCGAGTCCACCTGACGGTAATTGTACTAGCTAAAGTCACGCACTGTATTACGGCCTAACAGGATTTTAATTTAAATGAGTTCACATTGAGTGAAATACAAATAGCTTGATTGTTCAACGAATTTTCAATATTTTTCTGAAACTACAAAAGAATCTAATACATATACTGAAAAAATATCTAGGATGTACATGCGGAAGTGTATAAAGTGCAATTGTGCTCGGCAAAAGGGACCTAATTAAAATGTGCACATGTTGGATGATATTTTGCAGCTCTCGTTGTGACAAATATTCTTTGTCTTTACGACCTCGCTTTTTTCGGCCGAAAAACATCTATCAAAGCAAATAATTCTTTTTTGCCCAAGTTCAAAAAGTAATATTCCTACTAAAATATAAATAATAAATGACATAATAGAAACATTATAAAGATCAATGTTATGACAAAAAAAAACTCAAAAAATATTGAGTATTCCTGGTATGCGTTTTACCCTTCTTGCCGCAGAGCCGCAAGCGTAAAAATTACGTATTTTCAAACTGTTATGCCACTCCGTAAACAAAAACAACCTAGGTATTCGAAAACGGAAATATTTTCATTCCCGGTTGAAGCCGTCTACGCTTTCCTCGCGATAAATAAAAAAGCTAGAACAGAAAATCAGCAGCGCGCAGAATAAAACGTTGAAGTTGGACAAACAGAAAATTCGTTCGTACTATTTTACATTGTTGTTAACATAGGAAATACAAACAATCCGTTCAAATTGTAGAACTCAAACGCAAAATAAACTGTACTAATCGGGTAAACGCATATTTTTTAATTCACGAAAATTCAATGCTCATCGGTCCAGTAAATATGTTACGAGAAAGAAATTGAATGCAGAACGAAATTCCAGTGCATTTTAAAATACTAAAAAGCTTGGGGTTGCGTAATCGTGGTCGCGGAAACGAAGCCGTGCGCCTTTGACGATTCAAAGCGGAGGGGGCGCAATAAAGGGTATCCGGCCTCAAAAGCGGCAGGGCTCTTACCTGCAACAAAAGGGGCAGATTAATTCGGAAGAAGCCAAACGCCGCGGTAAAGTGAAGCGGATGCAGGGCAAAGTATTGCCCGATGTAAAACTTGTCCTGAAAGTAGAAAACTTAATGAAATGTATACTTTATAACGAGGTCCGTTTAAAAAAAAAAAAGAACTCGTTAATGGTCCGCGACGTTAATATATCAAATATCCGGGCTATGGTTTTCTTTTCCAATTAAAGCCAAGCTTGTTCGTTGCAGCCTTACAAAAACGGTAGTGCGCAGCATTTGTATATCCCCGATTCTTTTAATAAATATAGACCACACGTTAATTGCAAAAAAAAATTGCAGTGGACTGAATGATACGTATATGAAAGTCGATACGAAAGTTTTTTATTTGGACTCTAATGGAAAAGAGATATCAAATTTTTCAATTGAATAAAATACACTTCGAACATCAAGTTACTTGTAAAGTCTTATAAAATAACTAATAATTGATTAAAGCACTAGATAAACAATTTAATATTTCCCGTGAAAAGAGTATCACGTTTCAATACTTAAAACTATGTTTTATATAAATATAATAATATTTAAATGAATTCATTGTTCAAAATGAAATGTACACTACCAAAATGCTACTAAACATAATAATGTAGGAAAAAGTTCTTTATAAAAAATGATGCGCTTACATTGATTTTAAACGACTGCAATTAAAAAATAAAAAAACGCGCGCGATTAAAAGCCTTCGGCGACCGATCGGTAATCACTCCAAGAAAGTAAATGCGACGAGTATACGCACCTCTTTGTCTTGCTCTAGACGGACGCGAAAGTACTTTGAGCTCGGCGAGAAAACGACGGCGCCCACCTTGTTAGCCTGCGAACGAAAAAAAAAATGAATCGCTGATCATTCCGCCGACACCCCTATTAAGCCAGCCGATTTTTTCTTTGACACTTGCTGGCTCGCTTTTTTTTCTTCGCCCTCCACGCGTCCGTGAACTTTTTAACGCCTGTGGGCAGCGTTACGTCGATCCATCAGCGCGTTGTTTTTGCGGCCCCGCTGCTTTTCTTTCGTTCGCGCGCACGCGCGCTGCACAAAGGGAATGAGCTGCTGCGTAAACAATTTATTTTTGTCAAGCGCATAATAGCACCCCGCGAGTCGTGTGTGTCGTTTACTTTGCGTTAAACGTTTGATGAAGGTAAACGATCAAAATGACAAATTGGCGATGGACACATGAATTTTAAGCGGCTGGCGTTATTCAAATGAAGTAGATTATAATCGCGTTTATGTTTGTGAGGAGCTTATGGTTAATTTTCATTATTATTGATGCGCGCACCGTTATTATTATAAAATTCTAGTTCTTAATTATTAGTATAACTTTTTTAATTTATTTTTACCAAATTTCTGTTTATAAAAGTTTAATTATAGTAATTTCAATTAGTAATTTAATATAATTGTACCTATATATAATAATTTAAATGTGTTTGAAAAGCATGAAAATTATTTCGCATATGTGATATTTTATTCTTACATTATTTCAATTATTTTGATCAATATTTTTAAATTTATAATCTTTCCTTTTATGAAATTACCGCGTTAATTAATCATTCATAATTTCGCCAACTTTATATATCATTTATTCATTGTTTGAATGCAATAAAAGATTGTTTGCTATAACAAAGAAAAAGCTGCTGCAAATTGCATCGAACACCTATACCGTGTGTATTTGACAATATTTAAAATTATTATGAAAACGAAAACAAAGGAAACCATACAAATTATTTTCATAATTCCACTGTGTGCGAGAAATTATTGAAAATTATTAAAATGTAACGACCCAGTTTGCAAAGGGGGAAATCCCTTAGTTAATTAATTAGTATATATATAATAAAAAAAACTTATAAAACATATGTAAAAGAGCAATAACTATTGTTTCATAAAGATAAAAGAATCGTAAAAAAGACGAATAGATACTTTACTTGCATCGAAGTAAAATGGCACACGCCGGCGACGAGAGTAACCAATAAAACGAACATAAGTATCAGGCCGCCTTCTCTGATTATCTTAATGGCATCTGGAGGTTTGTCAGTCTCCATTAAACCGTAGATCCTGGTGATAGTATTGAACGTGAGATTGGCGAACCACAGGAGCAACTGGAGAGAGAAGAGTGTGTTAATGTTTTCTGCGGCGGCAACTAAGTAACTGTGTAGCCAACAAATGTCCCGCAAATCCAGCCTTTTAAAACCATTGTCGATTTCCATCATAACTGGCAGCAAGCCTGTAAAATAAAAATTTACGTGCTTTTAATTGTTTAACTGCGTAAATAAAATTGAAGAGTAAATTAAATAAAAATATTTCAACTTTTAATTAAAGCAATATTTAAATGGGAAATTTAAATCAACCTTCTTCGCGGATTTAATTTCCCCTTATATTGAAAATTAATTTATGATTAAATGTATATCATAATATTCTTTGACTGAGATAAAAATAAATAATTTTAATTAGCATGATAAATTTTTCAAAATTTCATTCAATTTGTATTTCGTTAAAAATTAAATTGTTAGACAAAATGTTTAATCAATAATTTATTTTTTTTTTAATCTATACAAAGTTACTCATTGATGGTAACATTTAATTAAAATAAAAATGTAAAAAGTATACCCGGCAGCAGCATCCGATTCAAATGTCGAAACCTCAACAATATCGACGTGACGAGTACGACGAATTTCATCACCGCGATAGACATCGGCAAATAAAAGTACACATAAATCACCGCCGCCTTCAAGTGCTCGTAAGTCTCGAATGCGTAGGTGAACCATCCGATGATCGTGAAGTACACGATAAGAAAGGCCAAAACCGTCCAGCTGTGTATCCTCAGAAATCTCCCGTCCGATTTAACGTCGTACTAAAAAACGAACAACCGCAACAAAAACACAGCATTTTTCGTTTTTTTTAACCGCCCGTAAAGCCAGCAGCGTGCAATCGCCGCGAAATCACCGCAATGTATACCTTCACGGCGAGGTCGTATCTGGCGAGGAGGTGGAGGGCGCGCTGCAGCCTGCCGTCCAGTGCGACGCAGGCGACGAAGTCCACGACGAAGGTAAAGACCACCAGGACCGTCCTTAGCACGGAGAGGGCGCGCGTCATGTACTCGCCGTCCTCCAGGAGGTAGACGCTCAGCCGGCTGTACAGGCCGTAGAAGTCGAACAGCAGCCAGGGCACGGAGTAGACGACGGCGCGTTTGGACAGGGCGAGGCCGCCCCGCGTGATCGAGTAGGGCGCGCGGCCAAAAGCGCGCGCGATCACAAAGGTGGCCCGCAGGTCCTGCACCGACGGCATCGGCCCTTCCGAGCCCATGCTACTCACGCGGCTCATTGGCTACGCTCCGCCTCGGTGTCGCGGCTATTTCGAGCGATTCGATAGTGTTGGCGGCTTTTTTCCGTCGTCCTATCGGATCGCGGCTTGTTAGTACTGTATTTGTACGTGTAAGTGAAATTCACGATTATCGAAGTCGTCCGATTATTGAATAAGCGAACGACTTATCCTCTAAAGTTGAATTAGTGAAAAACTACTAAAAATTAGTAAATTGCAATGAAATTTAGTGAAATGTGCTCCACTGAATTATAATTAATAGAGAACATACCACTAAATTTTTAGAGCTTTTCACTAATTTTTAGAGCTTTTCACTATATAAGAATAACATAGTGAATATTCATTCGTATTCACTTATTTGACCGAAAAGTGGCAAATTTTACTTATATTTAAGGAGGACATTGTTTTATTTTTATTTTGTTGACACTTTTATCTTTGTTATACAGACAAATTGTGTAGGCGAAGGAAATAAATTAATCCTAAGAAATAAGTCAATAATTAACAAAGGAATCGAAAAGAAAAGGCAGGTTTATTTAAAAATATTAACGAACCTTTTAAATCAAATTAATTATGAGAGAAGTAAAATAAGTTAAAAATTAAGAAGAGAAACGAAGGTAAAAAATAGCAGGTAAATTTTATATATTTAAAAATACTAATGAACCTTTTCAAAATGTACGAACTTTTCATTTACAATTTAAAATCGCATTAAAAATCCTCTCAAATTAAAATGGTTCATTTTAAAACTTTCATTTTTTTAATTAAAATGTGTAAAAGCCGAGTTACACTTACATTTTAAAAAATATTCTCGCCAGTCCGGAAGAGCGTCATTTTCTATTTATTGCCACTGAATTGAATTTTTCAATCAGGATACTTATTGAATACGGCGATTATTGGAAAAGAAATCATTCATTTTGCAAGAGTAAACCGCGGCAGGGGAAAAACTAAGTTTTATGCGTATATAGCGCATATATGGGGAACACTTGGACGGGCGAAGTGCGAGCAGTTACTGGCACCTGCGGGCTGCTATATTTACGATGACGTTGGAGTAACTGCGCGCAAGCGAAGGGAAGACCCAAACGAATCGATAATAAATAATCGGATGGTTAAGCTATCGGGAGCAATCTTAAGTGCTCGGACACTTGTAATTACATACATTATTATATCATCCGACCTAGAGAAGGTAAGGCTCATCGATGATTGATGATATGACAAATTTAGATTGATTTCCTTTCTAATAAAATTATATTTACGTTTAGGTTCGCCTTACCTCGATGGGTATGAAATCATAGCATGAAATAAAATCGCAAACATCTTCTGAAAGATATAATATTATTTTCATTAAAATTTCACGTTTGGAAATATTGAATTCGCTTATACTTTAGGCACAAATGATGTTGACCTGAATATTTTAATTAATAAAATTCGCAATAAGCAAAAATGAAAATAACGCTACGAATAAAATGCATTGAAATCATCATAATTATTTTATTATCATAACTGTCATTATTTAAATAATTTTAAAAATAATTTTAAAAACAAAGTCACGCTACATTTTATTTAATTAAATTAAAATACTTAAGATAAGTGAAGATAAAATTGTAACGAATAACATATGTGTCAACTTTTATAGTAATATCTGGACAAAGATAAGATCTTAGAAATCGATTGTGAAATTGCAAAATTTTCACTTTATTTTTCAAAACCATGAGAAATGAAAAATATTCTCGTTCTGGTCACGAAAGAGGAATTGTACTATTGGATTTTTAAAAAAAAATTGATTGCTTCTATTCAAATTCATATATTTTTACCTGAACTTTATGAAGTAACTGCACGTCTCAAAATCTTTTGTCAATTATTCCAAAGAACAAAAATGTACAAATTTTCGACAAATGATTTTACATTAATTATTCCGCAGATTAAACTTTATTTAATTAAGGCTATCAGTAAAAATAAAATAAAAGTAGCCGTATCAGGTACCCTACGGTGAGAATTTATCATTTGAGATAAAATGAAAGAATCTAATGAGACATTCGATCTATCCCCCTAAAGAATCAAGTATATCCTATATACACTTTAATCTTCTCTTTTAACCAACAGCACCTTCAAATACGAAGCACGTCTATGAATCCCTGCTCATTCAATGTATTCATAATAAAAAAATCAAATAAGACACGAAATTTTCTTCCGCTTGAAAAAGTATTCTAAAGGGATAATGAAAAAATTAGATTTTCTGTTAAAAACTTTAATCATTTAAAGAATTTTTCTCGCTTTATTTTTTATTAAACTTATTACATTATTAAAGCGGATAAAATGGAAAATAATACTGTGCATTGCAGTTGGTTTTATTTTCCAATTAATTATTAAACGTATTACAAAATTTTGTTTTGCATACACACGGTCGATGCTTATACCTTAATAATTTAATTTAATAATTCGTTTTAATTAGCGTATTAAGTTGCCGTAAGATTTAAATACTGCCAGTTTCGGAATATCAGATTTTTCTTTTCAAATAAACCTTTCCATATTACGTTCAACGAACGAGAAAAAAGTAAAAAAACTAGAAAGCAAATTAAAGAAACATCTAAAATCAGTGAATTATCCGGATTCTTCTGGTTTTGTGTAAAGGCAAGAATTTCTAATAAAAGTGCGCTTCTTGTATCTAAAGATAGAATGGCGCAAGTAACTGCTAATAAGGCCAGGTTAAGGTCTAACGAAAGTTTAATGGCGCAGGCGAACAAGACCGATAAGCCTAATTCGCGGAGAGCCAGTGTCCAGCCAGAAAGGTACTATCAAGCTGAAGTTCCGAAGAGTCCCTCTATGCGCGGCGAAATCGCTTTAATTTAGTTTACACGTTTGCCACACAGTCGTTAAGTTCTCAAGGATCCGCGCGTTGTGGTTCACACTTTACCAGATTTAATATTTACCCTTTTCAAAGTGTTAGGAGCTTTATTCTTTTATTCGTGAAATATATTGAATTAATGGTTTTTAATGTATTACAGATTAATAATAATTGACGGGAAATAAAATAACTCGAAAATTCACATAATTTCAATGAAATAATCCCACAATTGATAAGAAACTAATTGCATTTCTTACTACCCAAAAAAACTCCCACATGTAATTCAATATCAAACAAATCAAAAAGTACCGCAGAGCAGAGATCGAAGGCGTTTATTGACTTATCCCAAAAAAACTCTCCTTCAAATCCTACAAAAAAAAATAACAAGCCGCGCAATTCACCGGTAGAAATAACCTCAGTTTTAATTCAATAAAGCGATAAAGGGTCGGGGCTCGAGTACAGGTATAACAGCCGGAGAATCGAGAGCAGGAGTGCAGTGTTGTTCCACGTGCTCGGCGGGGCCACGAAACGTCGAAAGGCAAAGGAGGAAGAAGACAGACAATGGCGAGCTAATTTTATCCGGCCGGCCTTTCGGGTCGTCTCTCCCCGAGGGACTAAAAATCTCGTTCGACAGCCGAAGCCCCGAATTATTCGGGGTACGTAGGGATAGGGATCAAGCGGCGGCGTGCCCGCTGTTTTAACGACCCGGCACTCGTCCACGCTTGGCCTCCTTTATTTGTCTTCCTCATCCGACCGTACATATACGAATTCGAGATGCTCCCTCGTCCGACCTTTCCGCACCTCTATCACTGCCACGCTCGCTGCCTCGACGTCTCGACTCCCTCCGGGACGAACTTCTTGAGGAACTGGCTGAAGCGTCCAATAATTGTATTATAATAATTTTAAAAGGTCGGGTGGGGCACTTTGAAGATTCGAGACGCGGGGATAAATCTAATCAATCTGAATTTTCTTGTGTTCTCTCTCTTTTGAATAATCGTTAATTTCTTAAATTTATATAGTAAGTGCTCATCTGATGCTTTAGCGACGCTATTTGTCTTCTATGTCGATTTACAGTATTGACAATTTATAACAGCAAATATTATACTGATGGTGAGTAGCGATCAAAGTACAGGTCCTTACACTGCATTTTATTTTATGACATTTGAAAGCGTCCAGTAAATAAATTTATAGCACTTCGTGAGATAAACCGGCGTTTTCGCACGTCGTACTATAAAATATCCTCGCTTAGCTCGGGCTCTAAACTCACACGAGTCCAAAAAACACTTTTATCACACTTGTACTACTTTTATATAACATAACAATATTATTATCCAAAAGATAATCTATAAATAAATTAAATAAATAGTTGTCGGCTTATATTTAAATTTTTTGTACCCTACAAATAAAAAGTGCTACTTACTTATACTTTTCACGCGATAATTATATAGCCAATGAATAAAACAAAGCATGTTAGTCTGTCTAAAAAATGAAGTTTTCATCAATAAACTTATAATCACAGTCATTGAGCGATTTATAAAAATAAGTCATCGAATTTATTGCAAGAGCGATTATCATAACTTTAGATTTCTCCGTAATCTGCATAAAAATACGTTTCCTCAATCATTCCATTAAAAAACTAATAAATAATGCAGTTTTTGTAGATCCAAAAAACTATGCTTACGCACTGATAAAGCCAGCGAAGCTTGTATCTTTATGATAATAGAACTATGACGTCCGACTTGAGTTTATTTATGGATGCATCGCCTTATCGCGCGCTGAAGGCGAAAACAGAGCTGATTAGGTGCTAACAACATTTCAACTTGCCCCTTTAAATATTCACGTTTTATCCATTCAATGAGCAATTCCAACGTAGCTTCCTTGTGCGCTCCGCTCTTTTTTGCATCGTGCGGCAAAATATAGATTCTCTTCGTTCGCTTTTCTTCTTTATCGTAAAAAAAAACATTATCCACGTAAAGTTATTAACACGCGGTAAAAGCCAGTGAAAGATAAGAATTAGAAAGCGCGTCTACGAATTTTCCGCTTTACTTTTTCACCGTCACCGACGGTCACTCGCCGCGGCGGTAAACTGACGGCACGTACGTACGGATTGCACGGAATTTACATTGTGTGATTGCTCACAGTCATACTCGTCGCACGTGCCGCGTGTGTGACGCGCACTCATACACGCGCGTATTTTTATCTCGCTCCGAGTGCAGGCGTACGAGCGAGATGGCCGAGCCATCTGATTTTAGTTTGGTGTAGAATTATGACATCGCGCATATGATACGTACCAAGCCGAGGCGTCAGTGCCGCTGCCGCTTCGACCGAAGTGGCCTACGTGCGCCGTAAAATGGAGATGATGGAAATTTGGAGGATGGAGTTGTGAACGACACGAACGCGCCGACCACCATGTATTGCTCACTGAAAAAATGGTAATTGCAAGGAGGCATTTTTTATTTTTTATATTTCGCTGCGCTTTTTTATTCTTTTTCTTTCGCGCAAAGTGCGCGCCCGCTCGCGCTTACGGACGTGTAAACAAGTCTTGGCTATCACGATTTCAAGGTCAATAAATGTTTCTTTTCATGTGCTGTGGCGCAGTTTTTACTGCAAACAGGCTGTAAGGGCTCTGAGCACCAGCGAAATCTCCACGGCCCTCAGGCCCTTCTACTTTACGGTGCATCCGGATCTTTTTGGTCAATTTCCAACTCAACGAGTAAGTTTATTATTGTTTATTGTGATTCTTTTTGTATTTGTGGTGCTTGAAAAAATTCGAACAAAGGAAATTTAATTTTTCAAATATATAGTGAAATACACTGTTTTTTAAAAGTGAATACTTTGTTTTAAATAAAAGATTGTTTATTTTTAGACAGTCAATGAGAATTCTTTAAAAATACTCAGTTCCGCTTTGGAAAATTTACAACAAAAAAGAACCATTAGGCCTACAACTTTAGCCTTTTATCTGCGCTCAAAGGATGAGAAAGAGTTGAAAGCTGGGAAATTTACACTAGTTAATATTCAGCTGAACGAACAAGATGTTAGGAAAACAATCCTTTCCATTTTAAAAACTTGCAATTTGCCAACAACATTTGTTGACAAAATTCAAGAGGAGAAGCCTTCCATTGTTAACAAAGGTATAAATAAGTCCAAATTTTGGAGCCGAGGATTTTCCAAGGAAAATATAGACTTTTCAGAATTCGAAGATGATGCAATTTATGCGTCTATTTTGATGAAAAGAAAAATAAATTCTGTGCCTGACACCTTTAAGTAAGTAAACTTCATTGTTCTCAATCTTGAAATATCCTCCGAATAGTAATTATTGCACATGGTAAAAATAATCTTGATAAGTATTGAATAATACTGATAATGACTAACTTAATTATTTCATAATATTTTTTATGAATATAAAAACATATACAAAAACATAAGTGTTTACACAGTCATACCATTTTTTGTGAGATAAAGTAATGTCATTAATCAATATGATATGCATTATCTTTTGTTTACAACAATTCTCTTCTGAAAGAATTAAAAGAATGTAATTGTCTTTCATAAAGATTAGGGCACTAAAATATACAGATAACAGCGACCTAATCTGATTTTTTATTTCAGAGCATACCTAGATAAGCATGTCAATGATGCTCACATTAAATTTGAAGCTTGTAGACCTGTTAGATCAGAGGTAAAGAAACTAGAAAATGTACTCTGTAAACAATTAGAATTAAAAGATATTATTTGGGACTGTGGGTGGAATATAACTCATTACCGTGGATGTTTATTGGCATTTAAAGCCTTATCTGAACAACATTCAGAACAAATGGAAGTTTTGAAAGGGAGAACACTTGTTTTTGCTAACGATACTGGAATTGGCGTAGAGGGAAATGTTATGCTTAATTCTGGAGAAGTGCGTCACAATTGGTTAGATGTATGTATAAAATTTCAAACAAAAAATGTGATAAATATACATGTGCTCAGATAAAAATTATCTTAATTTTCAACAGCTCATAAAAAATGTAAAGAAGTATGATGCCGTTCTTCTCAGATTACCAGCTTTTGAAAAGGCAGTGTCAAGGGTTTTGCTAGATATCAAATTAGGAAGAAGGTGAGTAGCTTGCAACTTCAATAGAATATCAATTAGGTTTAGATTGCTCTGTATGTGCAGGAAATTCATGCCAAAAGTGATGGTAGCTCAATACGAGTCACAGTTGAGACAATTAATAACAACCTTATCAGATTATCGAGGAAGAAGGAATTATCCAAGTTCATGGCCCGAATCCTTATCTGCTTATGAAATGGTAATCGAAGCGTAAGTAAAATAAAAACAAAATTTGTTTTTAATACAATAATATTAAAATTAATTAAAATTAAAATTAAATCAATTTCAAAATCCAATAATATTTTAGGGAAGCTGGACCATTAATGTTATCTCCTACTGGACAATTCATTGTACCATCTTCATGCCCTGGCTTCTTGCTAGTCAGTTTTATTACAGAAAATTTAGAAGAAGCTACAAAAAGATTACACCATTATAATAAGTAAGAGATTTAATTTACAATATTTTCTGTAATATTTATATTTGACTAAACCATATCTCAATATATCTTACAGTGTAAAACACATTGAGTATGAATTACACAATAAAGCTATTCGAGAATTAGGTTTAGCTGCATTGAATAAAGATGATAGCATAACACCGGACCTTATGATACAATGCTGTGAACGTTTATTGATGCATAAGAGTATTTTGGCCCCTATGTTAGATGGCGTAATGCTCTGGGTAACACATTATTACTCAGTAATGAGTGATGGAGTACTGTGTATTCCATGGGATTGGAAACTTTGAATTTACTTTCCTTCTCGATGTCCTGGAAGAATTATTTTAAGAGATGCAATGATGACGCTTGTTATATTACTTTGTAAAATTATATTTTTATCATTAGAAGTTGTAAAGTTAGCAAATCTCAAACCGTGATGAGAATAACTGTTAGGTTGACTTTAAGTTTTATGTAACGATTAGGTTTGAGTCAATGCCATAGCCTGTAATTATGTAAATGTTAAATTTTTACTTTCTTACTAATTATTGTACATAGAAATAAATTAAATACTTATTAAACATGAGTTATTTTAATAAGTATTTTAGAATTTCCATCAAATATTATACGTTTTGCTGGAAAGTGAAATATTTTTACAAGAAAATGATGTATGAATTGTAGTACAAAACTCTTCCTATAAACTATTTTGTGTAAAAAATTTATTTTAAAATAAAAAAATTTATTGTTATCTAACATGTATGAAATACACATTTTATTATTTCTTCCAATGTAAAAATAACAAATTTTTAATTAAATATATTATTTGGTTCCTTTTAAATATGCGCGCTCTTTTATTAAGATTAGGCTAGGTTCTTGGCCGTTACAAATTCAAAAATGGAGGTTGTTTGCTAGGGCTTGGGACTTCAAACTACTTGCTGGTGTTGTTTTCTGTTTTGGGATAAACTGTTTGTTTAAACCGGTGAAATAAAGTAATTTAAAGTAAACAAAATTATCTTAGTATCGCATATACTAAAAATATGAAACGAAAACGTTTGTGAACCTTTTTTCCATTAAAACTGAACTAAAAGCAAAGTTGTCATCCACAGTCGTCTTTTTTTTTCTCCATTTGTTTTGCTGTGATTTCCTGTAAGAAACAAAAGCCTTTCGATAAATAGCAAGTAGGTACTTGTTTCAATGTGTTAAAATATTAATTAACTGGCAAAATACTAACAAAAAGATAAATTATTTCTAGATTTTATTAAGAATGGAGCTGGATAATGATTTTTATGAAAAATGGAAGAAGAAAAACAAACAATTTTTCACAGAGAAAACAAGCGAGAAAGAAAAATGTTCACAAAAAAACAAAATATTTTCATCCACGGTTTTGCAAGATCAGACTGACTCTGAATCATTCAGTTTGCATTTATCGGAGTCATACGTGGAGGAAACTCCAGAAACTACAGGCTCCCAAACGAAGCAAAAACAAGTTAATGAAATTATCTTAATAAGCGATTCCAGCATTGACGACAGTATTTTTTCATTTGATAAGACAAGCAGATTACTGTGCAACAAGAAAACTCATATCACAGAACGAAAGGGTGTTCATATCCTGGAATCTTCAGACGATGAATCGATAGCAGTTTCGATTCCATTACGCTCTACAGAAAAGAATAAAAAATTTGAGTCAAAACCTAATTCACCGGTTAAACAAAGCAGTAGAAAAAATGTTATTATTGATGAAAGTGATTCAGACATTGAACAAAGTAGAGTACAAGATATTATTAAAGAAACTGTTACTGAAAGTGTGACTTTGTCCGACAGAAAGAAAAAAGAAATTTTACAATGGCTTTCAACAAATTTTGATGGCTCAAGGTGTGGAAGTTCTTGTAGTCAAGAAAGTGCAATTGCCAGTAGTAGGAAAAGCGGCATTAGCTCTGGTAATAGCAGCTTGGAAAGATTGGAGTTAAATTTTGAGACGCCAAATAATCGAGGAAAACTATCAAAGCCTAGTACAACTGAAAAATCGAATACAAGGCATAGGATAGACACTGACAAGCAAAATACAATTGATCAGTATTTTTCTAAAACAAAAAAAGGGCAATTGGATATTGTGAAAGATAAAACTCCAGGAAGTAAACATTCTGATAAAACACCAGTAAATAAAATAAAGTACAATCCAAGAAAAATTTTGTCAGAACTTGATTCACTTCATTCTGGAACACCTAATAGTAGAAATTCTGATAAAACACCAATGAATGTAAAAACTAAAAAGAACATAATAATACCTGAATCTGAGTCTTTTGAATCAAAAAGTCAAGAGAATGTAGAAAAAATATTAGTACCAGAGTCAGAGTCACTTGGATCTCAAAATAATGCTGATGAAAGACACATAATTATTTCTGAATCAGAATCAGCTGATTCTCCTGATCTTATAAAGAGTTATACAAAAAACTTGGATTTAAATTTCAATAGCAAATTAACAATTAATCAAACACCAAAGGACAAAAATATAGTACTAGCTGACACCGTACCTTTGGAAACAAGTAGTGATGCAGATATTTTAAACAGCTCTTCCGATATAAATCAGAAAAATAAAGAAAATCAAGAAAAAGATCAGGCTCTAGCAAACACCACAATTAACACTACTTTGAATGATTGTGCAGACATACTAGAAAATTTGTATGGCACCACTTGGAGAAATAAAGCAAAATCCCTTGTTTCTGCTACTGAGCCCAAAAAGCAAACAACAAAAAAGATTTTCAGTGATGTTCGGACAGAGAAAAAAATTACATTTCGAAAGCCAAGATTTGACGAATCTGATGATTCAATAACTGAAAAGGAAAACAATGTGCCAAAAAGGATCAGTCAAACTGAAACAAAAAAAATAAAAAGTAAGAAGAAAGTTAAAGATAATTTTATTAATGATTCAACAACAGAAAGTAGTCCAGATTGTTCGTACTACACTGCTATGTCAAATCCTGTTCCATCCCAGAATAATCCAGTACAAACAAAATCTACAGTTAAAGCAAACGATAAAAAGAAAACTTTAGATATTTGTGATTCTGATTCCGAGTCCAATAATGAAATGTGGAAAATTAGAGGTAAAAATCAGAGGAAACTCAGTTTTGAATCTTCTACAAGTTCAAGTACAAGTGAGTTTGATCCAGAGGATATAGTACCGCCAAAAATGAAAAGTACAAAGATTTCAAAAAAATCCATGAATTGTCAAGCAGCTAAAACAAAAATGATAAAACAACCAGAGATAGAATTTAAGAAAAAGAGTTTTCTGGCTTCACTCTCGAAGGATGTTCCTCTAGAAGAGGCAGATTTTAGGGCTATGACTTATAGAGTTAAGTATAAAACTATGAAAGAAGAGCTGTGTAAAGAATTGTATAAACTGTTCAATGAAAAAGTGTTTGGTAACCAGTTGCCTGATGATATGTCCATTGAATGGAGTGTCAGATTAAGAGGCACTGCTGGAAAATGTTACAATAAAGAGTCTCTTAAAGGTCTTGGAAAAAAAGTAAGGTCTTCCAGAATAGTATTAGCCACAAAAATACTCGATTCTCCTGATAGATTAAGGGACACTCTGATTCATGAAATGTGTCACGCTGCTACTTGGATGATAAATAATATATCTGATGGACATGGTAGTTTCTGGAAAGCATGGGCTAATAAAGCAATAAAAGCTTTTCCAGAATTGCCCCCGATTTCTCGATGCCACAATTATGAAATTCAAACAAAATATACTTACAAATGTACCAGTTGTGGCTACAGTATTGGGAGGCATTCAAAATCACTAGATCTTAATAGAAAACGTTGTGGTTTCTGTCACGGAACATTTGAATTGTTAATTAATAAAGTTACAAAAGATGGAACAGTGCAAAAGAAAAGTGCAGCTCAAAAGGAACCATCAGGATTTGCACTTTATGTTAAAGAAAATTATCATTTAGTGAAAAAAAATAGCACTCCTGCTATAAAACACGCAGAAGTAATGAAGATACTTGGTCAACAATTTTCTGCAGTTAAGTTGACACCAAAACCAGATGATCGAATCAGGAACAATCAGGATGAATCGCCTTGAAAAGGTTGTGAAAATTTAAAATGACTGAATATTTACTTAATATTCTCGTTAAAAGATAAGCCAATTAAATAATTGGCATTGTACATAAATTCTTAAAAAAAAACTTAGAAAGTTATTGTTTAATTGTTTTTAAATGAATGTACATACGTTTGCAGTATTATAAGTTAAAAAGTTTCATCTGTTTTTATTTTTATAATAAAAAAAAAATTTGTTAAAAACTGTTTTTAAGAAAAGCAAAATAAACGCAATGAAGTGACAGAGAGAATTGTTTTGTATATTTTATTGTCGGGACCTTGAAGAATTTTAAATGACGGGATCGAGGTGTTTGTAATCAGTCTATAGCCCTAACCTAATCCGACGAGTTGAATCATCGTCCAATGTGAGAGTTTGTAGTACGTGGAATGGGACCTGACGTGAATAAAACTTGCGCGCACCGCATTCAGTTTTCACGTCCGCCTGGGACAGGATGAACGACGCCTGAGTTGCAGCAATCATGGCAGTCATTTGATCGTCCAAAAATCACAATAAAAAGACGAGACAATCGATCTTGTGTTGGACGCGCGATAAGCGCAGCTTCGGTAGTGCACGTTCGTGAATTTCATTCTTCATGTACACGCAAACGATCAAAATGCCGGTGCAAAAAGACTCGAACATTGTTAAAATAGCTGTCAAATATTCGGATCAAGTGCCACAATTGACCGAGTTCAATCAAAAGCAACCCCTTTCGAGCATTATTCAGGTTGGTGTTTTTTGCCACTTTTCACTCTGTTCCTTGTTCTTAGAATCGTCAGTTGTTTTAATTGTTTGATTGTCAAACAATAAATATATTTAAATTGATAAACGAAATTAAGTAGCATGTTCAAATACTAACAATAGAATTGTTATAATTATGAATTAACCTTAACTTATTAGAGATGCATCCTGATGAAAGAGTTTCGATCGATGAATTTCTTGCTTTTATTTAGGTATTGACAAATTTTGTTTATTTTAGGAACTTTGCACTGGTTGGGACCTTTCGGATTCTGAGTCATACTCATTACAATTCACTGACAACAATAATCAAAATTATGTTACTGAAAAAAATCGGAATGAAGTTAAAAATGGAAGTATTTTGAGATTGGAGCACTCCCCTTCAAAAACTACAAGTGATATACTTGCCAATTTAAATAGCAACATTCCAGAGGAAAAACTAATTGGAGCTCTTGAAAAACTAAGCCGACTCAGTCGAGACACAACATTTGCATTAGAATTTATTAATAACCAAGGATTGGCTTTAATAATTTCTCAAGTAAATCATAAAATTATTATTCTTAATATAAAAATTTAACTTTTTATTTACTTATTTTTTTATTTTTACAGATTGAGACTGAAAAATACAAAACATCAGCATTAGCATATTGTTTACAATCATTTGTTGAATTGATGGAACATGGAATAATGTCGTGGGATGTTGTAGATGCTCCGTTCATTCACAAAGTTGCTAGTTATGTTAATAACCAAGCCATAGCGATTGACCCTAATGTTATCCAAGCTTCATTAAACATTCTGGAAAATATTGTCATGAATTCAACTGGTAAATGCAGCCAAGTAGAGCAAGAAATAACATTCCCAAATTTAGTTAAGCATTTACAAAACATGAATCCTCAAATTCAACAAAATGCAATAGCTTTGATAAATGCATTATTTTTAAAAGCTGATTTAGGAAAACGCAAGGCTGTTGCTGCAACTTTGCAATCTAAACATATTAGAAATGTGTTTCTCACCAATGTCATTCAGTCATCTGGTCAAGTAAGAGTTTACAAAATTACAAAATAAATTTGGAGATTTTTAATGTGTATTTTATATTTTACAATTAAATATTTGTAGGTAGGAACAGAGATGGCTCATCAATTGTATGTTTTTCAAACTCTGATGTTAAGTCTTCTAGAGCAACGAATGATGACTAAAATGGACAATCAAGATCAAGATGCTCATGAAAAAATCAAAGAATTGAGAAGAATTGCTTTTGACACTGAAGGAACAAACAGCAGTGACATAACGGCAAGAAAACAAGGATTATTTGCGAAGGATTATAAAAAACTTGGTTTTAAGTGTGATATTAATCCAGCACTAGACTTCACAGAAACACCACCAGGAATGTTAGCTCTGGACTGTATGGTGTATTTTGCTCGAAATCATACAGAGAGCTACACCAAAGTTGTATTAGAAAACTCTTGTCGAGCTGATGAACATGAGTGTCCATTTGGAAGAACTAGTGTAGAACTCGTTAAATTACTTTGTGATGTAGGTATCTGAAGTGTTCTGCAAAATTTTAATTTTTTTAGTACATTTGTAAAAGTCATAAATTAATAAAATTCAAAATTTTTTCATAGGTCTTAAAAATTGGTGAATCACCTAGTGAACAAGGTCAATCTTACCATCCAATGTTTTTTACTCATGACCATCCGTTTGAAGAATTTTATTGTGCTTGCATTATTTTACTAAATAAGACGTGGAAAGAAATGAGGGCAACAACAGAAGATTTTGTCAAGGTGTTTTCAGTTGTTCGGGACCAAATAACAAGGGCTCTTCTATTAAAACCAACTGGTCTTGATAAATTCAAAAACACGTTGCAGCAACTGACTTACTCCCATATTACAAATTTGTGGCAGCAAGAAAGAACTAGCCGTGAAGAATGGGAAAGTCAAGCTAGACCCATTGTTGAGTTGAAGGAACAAATTACTCCAGAAATTAAAGCATTAATACAGCAGCAACGTTTAGGATTTCTAGTTGAGGGGACGCGATTTACAAAATATAGTTCTAGAGGTCAAGTTAGTATCTGTGAACATTTACATTTTAACGACCGTCAAATAAAAGAATCTTGTCTATTATTTTTCTCATACTATGTTATATTGAATTTTATTTTCAGAGAATCAAAGATAAATTTTGGTACGTTCGTTTATCACCGAATCATAAAGTCTTCCATTATGGTGATTGCGATGAAAAGTCAGTGCCGTCTATAGACGAGCTACCAACAAAGCTGGCAGTTGTAGAAATTCGCGGTCTTGTAACTGGAAGAGACTGCCCTCATATGAAAGAAGTGCAGAGACGAAAAACTACACCTCATTTTGCCTTTTCTCTCATGCTGGATTCAGTTGAAGTTACAAGTTTAGATTTCGTCGCACCAGATGAACAAGTCTTTGATTATTGGACTGATGGTATCAATGCACTACTAGGTAGGGTATAATTTTTTAAGCCTTATATTATTTCCGTTATACGTTTCAGTAAATTTTATTTAAAATTTGTGTACTTCATAAAAAATTTTTAGGTAATCCAATGACTAGTAAAGAAACTGAAAAGGATTTGGAAACGCTTCTAACAATGGATATTAGACTAAGATTACTGGATGCTGAAGGTATAGACATTCCAAAAGATCCTCCTCCGATTCCGGATCCACCTCCAAATTATGATTTTTGTTATGACGTATAGAAAAGTTTTTAGGTAACGACTCATAATTTAAAACTTTAAATGGTAACGACTAACAATTTAAAACAACCTTAAAAAGAAGCAGTAAACGAGTAGACAGACTGCCATAATGTCATAATAATTACTATGAATCTGAAACTTTTGTTTTTAAACAGTAATCTTGTTTAATATCAAATTTTATACTAATTTACAATTTTTATGGACAATGTAGTATGAATTAAGCCAAAGATAAATTCTTTTAAAAACGTAGGCCATGAATTTTTATTAACAATATTGAATAGTAGAGAATTTTACCAAAAAATGACAAAAAGTAAATAAATGCATTAATTATTGCACAACTTTAATAAATTAAATCGAAATTCATGGCAAAGGGTGTTAAGTAGATGTATATATCATGTTTAATATTCCGTAACAATTTCGATAAAATAATTTATTATTTTAATACAATTGTCAATAAATATTTTTATTTTACTTTGTGCAATAATTAATATTTTTAATATTTTACTTCTATATATATAAGGATAAGGAACAAATTTCTTTGAAACGCAACATTTAAAGATACTTTTCTAAATAATATACAGTCGACTGTATTCTAAGCATTTTATATCAGTATTTTGTAAGTGTAATACTAATTAATAAATTGTACTTTTTATTGTAGTAAAAATTCTTTATTATTTTCATATCATAATTTATAACATAATTTAAATTGTTTTATAGCGAAGCTAACGTAATGTATATAGAATTTTATAAATTTACAAAATATAACAATTTTATCGAGCTAATTCATGTTTTTCAGCAAACACCATAAATTATAAAAAAAAATACAGTGCTCGATTTAATTTTTCTTTTGTGCACCTTCCAGACAGGGAAATTTGCGTTTTACTTTGTTTTTATCTTAATAAAATAACTTGCCTCGTCACATCATTTCGTCTTGGAATATTTGATAATGCTGGGGATCATTGGCGTACTGATCCGAGGGACAGAGAAAAAATTCGACAAAGTTCAGCACCGGCCCTCTGCTGAAGGGATTCCAATATCTCCCTTTCTTGTCTCTCAGGTACGAGTACCTCTTGTAATTGAACATCTCGTTCGTCGTTAAATTCATGCAAGCGTGTAAGACCTGTTGCAATGTTACAATCGCATTTAGACAACGCTGTATCTATAGAAATTATTTTTATTATAAAATTTGTTATTACTTACCGAAGTACACGTTAGTATCCAGCCTAATCCGCAGAAAACTAATGCTTCAAGCAAGCCCAGAACATAAAGTAGTTGTATACCTTCAATAGCTATACAATAACAAGCAAAGTACAAAGTGAATGAGCAGTTTATTGCAACGCACATGACGAACAGGAAAAACCACATTCTGCAAAAAGTTTTGTCTTAACGTTAGTACCTATAGTTGGAGAAAAAATAATTTGAGTCGAAGGTACAATTTTTTACCTATTTCGAAGCCCGACGCAATTGTAAATAAAAGGGCAATGGTGGTCAAAGTAAGACACACAGCGGTTACAAATTCGGCAGTGCTTTGCTCTCAGTGGCCTAAAACATTTACAGCTATGGCAAAGTCTGGACAGAATCACGTTACGTTTCTTCCACTTATCAAAGTAGGGAATCTATAAGAAAATCATTGATTATATTCTTATTTTATGGTCGCCATGAAATTTATAAAGTATACGAGAAAAAAACGAGCGTCAGATTTTTTACTTGTTTAATTGCTCTGTAGTAAGTGTCGCTATTTTGTGGTATGTATCCGGGATCCTTTCTGTTGGCGATGATCCACGACACCCACATGACTATGTTCCAGTATATGAAACAGTAATGACTACCGCGCAGTAAATTCCAAGTGATAGGAATGCACTTTAACAGGTACATAGGATAGCCCCAGAGTAGCACCGAGCTCATGAAGAGCAGTAAAGGTCCTTTACTGTTGCCCGCTCCTCCGAAAAGCAATGCCCTGCAAAATTTCGTTTATCAAAAACATCGATCTTCACATCCCCCGACTCAAAAGGGTAAAACACTAACCAGAGCTCGTTCATGGGCGGTATCCACCTGGCGCGCCGCCTCATCTCCGTCTGAAGTATCCTGACAATCTCCGCGTGCCGGTGGCTCTTGGCGAGCTGCAGCGGCGTCTTGCCGTTCTTGTCGCGCGGCTCCAGCTCGATCTTACTCTTCTCGCAGAGGATCCTCACGCAGCTGAGGTGGCCCGACAGGCAGGCCAGGTGGAGGGGCGTCGAGCCGAAGTAGTCGGGCTTCTGCAGGTCGACCCCGCTGTACATGAGCAGCCGGATCAGGTCGGCGTGGCCCTTGTACGCGGCCCAGTGGAGCGCCGTGTCGCCGTTTATGTCGGTCAGGTGGCTTTGCGCCCCGGAGCCCAGCAGGAACGCCGCCGTCGCGAACTTGCCGAACATGCAGGCCGTCATCAGCGGCGTCAGGCCCTTGAAGTCCGCCGCGTTTACCGCCACGCCCGACTGCAAGCAAATATATTCTCTCAGCTAAGTCCATTTTTAAGAGGTTCGTTTAATGTAAATATTAAATAAATAAATAAATAAATAAATTAGATAAGCGGTTACTATAAAAAGTAGAGGATTTCCAGGAAGGTGATCCTAAGTTAAAACATGCTATATTACAATTTTAGTAAGAAGAAAATAGTAATTCTCTTCTTGAGATGCAATTTGTACCTTCAGAAGGAGCTGGGCGATCGCACTGTGGCCCTTCCTGCAGGCCCAGTGAATAGGGCGAGGTCCCTGGGTACCTAGACACGACAAATCTACTGGTCCATTTCTTTCTATCAGATATCGCATTACCTGAAAAAAAAACCAAAGCTCATGTGAGTACATTTCTTTATTTATTTTTTAATTAATCGAATATGAAAAGTAAGCAAATTAATTGCACCTCGATATTTCCATCAAGAGCAGCCCAATGGGCAGGCGTGTATCCCCATTCATCTCGAACACTCAGTGTTTCCGATCCCTTTTTATCCACCAGATCATCGATCGCTTCTATGTCCCTGCAAAACAGAAAAAGTATTTTACAATTTAAAAATTACTATTTCACAAGTTTGTTTTCTAACAAAATCGTCTCTACAAGTGAACAAAAATAACCGCACGTCGTTTTATTACTTCAGGTGCGTCGGAAAGCAAAACAACGTACCCGGATCGGAGCAGCTCGAAGATGCGTTTGGTCTCATCGCTGGGGCCCTGGCCCGGCGCCGCCTCGTCGGCGTAGACGTTGTCGTCGGGTCCGTTTCTTCCGTGGCTTTGCGTGCTCTTGGAGGTGCTCTGGCTCGGCTGCGTCGCCACCGAGAGCGGACTGTTCGGCAGCAAGTGTCCGACCATGTCCGGGTCCGGGCTCAGCTCCCATACCGACTTGGCGGAACCCGGCCCCGTCACCGGACTCACCGGATACACCTGTGTCGTTCAACGTGCGTACTTCAATTTCAAGTGATTCAAGCCTCGACTTTTCTACGTTTCACGTCCGTACCGTGTAAAGTAGTTTCAGCCTTTTTTCGATCGCAAATACATGTTAAGTCAAGTCAATCGAAAATTCGAAATGTTAAAGTGCAGTAAATGTTTTAAAAGAATTTTAAAATTTGTTCAGTCTTACAGGTGTCAAAAAAAGTTTTGTAGAAAAATGTATGTAGAAAATAGACCATTCGTTTTCTCAGATTAAAAAAATAAAAAAAAAAAAATCTGTTCGAGAGTTAAAATGGTCATTCTTCTACCAGGAAAGATTGAATGCAATTAAAGATAAATTTTTGGATTGATTTAAAAAATCGAACGATTTAGTAAACGGTATAATTGAATTACAAAAAGTACTAAACTAATAGATCTACGTTAAATTGCTATCGATCTATTGTCAAACAATTCTAAGTCAGCAAAAGTCAAAAACATTAGCGGTAAGCTTCTGTATTTACAGCAAAAATATATACAATTGCTCTAAGGAAACTTCGCTTTACTAAAAATTATCTTTCCTGGGTAAAATGAGTCCTCACGGATTCCGATCGGACCATCCAGTACTCCAGTAACTCTGATGCCTAAAACCAACGTATAGGACAATTGCATTAAAAATCAAAAGAGGAAAATAAAACAAAATAATAAAAGCTCTTTTATTAATTGTGCTGTTGACTATATGTCTTTTTATAATCTATATTAGGTCTATAAAAACGTCACTATGAAGATGTCTATAAAGATGTTCTATTGAGAATCTAAATCTTATCAGTTATCAGAAGTACTTTTATGATCAGTATCTTTAACAGACATAATGAACAGAAATTGTAATCAATTTTTTGTAATTTAGTATTCTAAATTATTTTCTTCATATTCCTTAATCTCATCCAGAAAATGCGCAGCATAAAATTGAATGAAAAAATGCAATAACCACTATTTTCCTTTTATCGCAAATAAAATATAATCTAAATATAAAATTATTAAAAATACTTTTATTGAATATAATATTTAATTATTTTAAAATCATGAACAGTACTAGCACGGCAAATAAATAAACGACTAAGTATTGCGATAATTATTGTAACAAAATTTGTGCTTTTTACCTATTTTTACATTTTTTACTTGATGAAAATAAAAATTTACTCCTAAAATTAAATGACTATATACCGTCTTAAAACAAAGAACAATTAGCTCTCCATATCAGCTGTTCCACTTTCCCGCAGCCCAATGCACTCACACTGTGCGAACGCAAACCTACCCTCCTTTGTAAAAAAAGAACCTCAACTAATAACAATCAAAAGGAAAAAAATACCAATAAAAACACAAAGAAGAACGAGAAAGCGCTTGCTCGTTACCTTACAAAATACTGGGGGCTCCGTGATTGCAGCTTTTCCCTCGGCCCAGTATATTTACTCTATCCCCAGGCTCGCGAACCTTCGACGCTCCTCTCAGAGGGACTCGCGTCCCCTCTCGCAGTAGCAGCAGCAGCAGCGGCGAGCTCGCCCGATCCGACTGCGCATACCTCCGCCGAGCTCCGGACTCGTGTCCTGGCCGTGTGTCGGGCTCACCGGGGCCGCGGGAGAAGGGCGCATCGAGTGCACGTCACTGTCGGGCCGAGGAAACGGGAGCACCGCTGCAATAACGTCGACGGGGGCGGGTGGCGTGCACGCGCCTGCTCCGCGGGGTGGCCTGCACGATCGCAGCCGAGTTGCGCGTTCGAATCGATAAACCAACGCGCAGGTCTGCGAGCTTCGCGTGACCAGCCTCTCATTATGCGGGTACGGAATGTATACCTAGCGTTGGACTCGGCTACGTTTTTTAACGAGAACGATACTCGGAGTTATATACCTATTAAGCTTTTGAAAACTGTGTTTTTGCACCTGAAAATAGATAAATCCGTTTGTTGAAAAGTTCATTTTACTATTCTTAAATACTTATGGCTGTAAAATTAGGTATATAAATTACCAGGAGATGCATAGGATGGCCATCATCAATTCCAAATGAAAGTCAAAAAAAATGACCTTTTCCACTGTACAGTCCATTCATGTGTGCTTTTTCAATATGTTGAGGTACAAATTGTGCAGAAAGATTATTCGAAAACAATAAAATCTTTTGGTAAGCCAACATTTCTTCAAGATCCAATTCAGGTTGTATTTCCAAATTTCTAAACTTTTACTTGGTGTTTTCAGAATTGTAATCAACCTGTTATCGCCAATGTAACTTTTCCAATCTTGAACTGAATTGCTTGGCGAACATTGCAAATATTACCAAAAAGCAAACACATCCATCTCTTCACTTGAATTGATGTTTACGTTGCTACATGTGCTTTACTTTTATGACTACTAATGTAATGAGCTATATTTAATACAACTCTATTCTTAATTATCTGCAATCAATGTAAACCAAAAGCGCATTATTATTAAAATACATGGGTAATAATTACTCGAATGATAATACATACCTTATACATTGAATTTTTAATTTTTGTTTCTGTAACTAATGATTGTTAAGTTCTTAAAATTATACAAAATTTGATAATTTTTTTATCATAAATGTGGCTTTTAATTCTAAGTAGCAAATAGTAAACACCATATCCACATCGATTGTTTTCTTCAGATTCCCATTGCTTCATCAATGAAGCTCGCCATATACCTAGTACACCACCTTTAACTTGAATCACTAAAAAAAACAATATTTAAATTAAAGTCTAATTATAAAAAGAATTTTATTATTTAAATTACCTTTCTGATTATAAAAATAATAAAGCATCATAATCTGATTCTTCAATGTTGCTGTCCACATCATTATTCGAGTTGTCATATCAGACTAAATGAAATCAAATATTTTCTATAAAGTTGATATTTCTGATTAATAAAATCTATTTCCCATATTTTTAACATAATTTGTTGCAATACAAAAGAATTGTAATGAAAAAAACATTAGTTAGATAAGTGAAAATAGGTTACCTTGTACAGAATTGCATTGTGACGGTTTTTTTCGGTAGCCCCACATCTCGCCAAGCCCGCCTTAGGAATAAATTAATTAAAAATTAATAATATTATAAATATTTAAATTATTATTGTACTTTCGTCAACGGTTCTTACTTCTCAATTTATTATTCATTTCAGTCTTGAACAGGTTTGAAATAGGTATATTTAGTTCAGTCGGAATCCTCCAGAAGTAAAAAATACCTCCTGCCACTTCTTCGTTTTCATGTGCTCCTGTTCGCCAAAGTTCGAATTGCCCGATCCAACGAGCGTTTTCCCCCGGTTAAATTTACATTTACCTCCTGCCACTTCTTCGATCTCATGTAATCCTGATAGAAATTTCGAGAGATTCGC